>CM060415.1:0-110000 GCA_030545235.1 Helianthus tuberosus
GGTTTCGAGTTACAGGAACAAGGGCCAAACCAACCACTGAAGAATGGAATCGTCGAGCGAAAACACTTGACAACCTCCTAGAAGCAGTTTTTCTTGCCACCAAACCTTTCTAAATCAATTAGGAATCTGATGTCGTCACTAAACACATTCCTTAAATTGTAGCCATTTGTAGAGTGTTTTTTTGTTTTCTAATCCGCATATATATCACCATTGCCTTTGATTTTCTTCACTGTATACCTCTTAAATGTCAACATATACACGTGTGATTTAGTTTACGAAGATTTTTCAATGCCGAGAACCTCGATCAGAGATTAAAAAAGGCGTAAGATTCACAATGGTGTAAAATTGAAATGGGATATAACGGGCTAGGTTTCGAGTTACAGGAACAAGGGCCAAACAAACCACCCAAGAATGGAATCGTCGAGCGATAACACTTGACAACCTCCTAGAAGCAGCTTTTCTTGCCACCAGACCTATCTCCATGAATTAGGAATCTGATGCCGTCACTAAACACATTCCTTAAATTGTAGCCATTTGTTGAGTGTTTTTTTTGTGTCTAATCCGCATATATATCACCATTGCCTTTGAATTTCTTGACGGTATGTCTCTTAAATGTCAACATATACACGTGTGATTTAGTTTACGAAGATTTTTCAATGCCGAGAAACCTCGATCAGAGAGTAAAAAAGACGTAAGATTCACAATGGTGTAAAATTAAAATAGGATACACCTGGCTAGGTTTCGAGTTACAGGAAAAAGGGCCAAACCAACCAACCAAGAATGGAAACGTCGAGCGAAAACACTTGACAACCTCCTAGAAGCAGCTTTTCTTGCCACCAAACCTTTCTCCATCAAATAGGAATATGATGTCGTCACTAAACACATTCCTTAAATTGTAGCCATTTGTAGAGTGTTTTTTTTGTTGTCTAATCCGCATATATATCACCATTACCTTTGATTTTCTTGACTGTATATCTCTTAAATGTTAACATATACACGTGTGATTTAGTGTACGAATATTTTTCAATGCCGAGAACCTCGATCAAAGAGTAAAAAAGGCGTAAGGTTCACAATGGTGTAAAATTAAAATGGGATATACCGGGATAGGATTCGAGTTATAGGAACAAGGGCCAAACCAACCACCCAAGAATGGAATCGTCGAGCGAAACACTTGACAACCTCCTAGAAGCAGCTTTTCTTACCACCAGACCTTTCTCCATCAATTAGAAATCTGATGCCGTCACAAAACACATTCCTTAAATTGTAGCCATTTTTTGAGTGTTTTTATTTTTGGTGTCTAATCCGCATATATATCACCATTGCCCTTGATTTTCTTGACTGTATATCTCTTAAATGTCAACATATACACGTGTGTTTTAGTTTACAAAGATTTTTCAACGCCGAGACCCTTGATCAGAGAGTAAAAATGGCGTAACGCTCACAATGGTGTAAAATTAAAATGAGGTATACCGCGCTAGGATTCGAGTTACGGGAACAAGGGCCAAACCAACCACCCAAGAATGGAATCGTCGAGCGAAAACACTTGACAACCTCCTAGAAGCAGCTTTTCTTACCACCAGACCTTTCTCCATCAATCTGGAATCTGATGCCGTCACTAAACACATTTTTTAAATTGTAGCCATTTGTTGAGTGTTTTTTTTTTGTGTCTAATCCGCATATATATCACCATTGCCCTTGATTTTCTTGACTGTATATCTCTTAAATGTCTACAAATACACGTGTGATTTAGTTTACGAAGACTTTTCAATGCCGAGAAATCGATTAGAGAGTTAAAAAGGCGTAAGGTTCACAATGGTGTAAAATTAAAATGGGATATACCGGGCTAGAATTCGAGTTACAAGAACAAGGGCCAAACCAACCACCCAAGAATGGAATCTTCGAGCGAAAACACTTGACAACCTCCTAAAAGCAGCTTTTCTTACCACCAGACCTTTCACTATCAATTAGGAATCTTATTCCGTCACTAAACACATTCCTTAAATTGTAGCCATTTGTTGAGTGTTTTTTATTTTTGGTGTCTAATCCGCATATATATCACCAATGCCCTTGATTTTCTTGACTGTATATCTCTTAAATGTCAACATGTACACGTGTGATTTAGTTTACGAAGATTTTTCAATGCCGAGAACATCGATCAGAGAGTAAAAAAGGCGTAAGGTTCACAATGGTGTAAAATTAAAATGGGATATACCGGGCTAGGATTCGAGTTACAGGAACAATGGCCAAACCAACCACCCAAGAATGGAATCGTCGAGCGAAAACACTTGAAAACCTCCTAGAAGCAGCTTTTCTTACCACCAGACCTTTCTCCATCAATTAGGAATCTGATGCCGTCACTAAACACATTCCTTAAATTGTAGCCATTTGTTGAGTGTTTTTTTATTTTTGGTGTCTAATCCGCATATATATCACAATTGCCCTTGATTTTCTTGACTGTATATCTCTTAAATGTCAACATATACATGTGTGATTTAGTTTACGAAGATTTTTCAATGCCGAGAACCTCTATCAGAGAGGAAAAAAGGCGTAAGGTTCACAATGGTGTAAAATTAAAATAGGATATACCGGGCTAGATTTCGAGTTACAGGAACAAGGGCCAAACCAACCACCCAAGAATGGAATCGTCGAGCGAAAACACTTGACAACCTCCTAGAAGCAGCTTTTCTTACCACCAGACCTTCCTCCATCAATTAGGAATCTGATGCCGTCACTAAACCCATTCCTTAAATTGTAGCCATTTGTAGAGTGTTTTTTTTTTGTCTAATCCGCATATATATCACCATTTCCCTTGATTTTCTTGACTGTATGTCTCTTAAATGTCAACATATACACGTGTGATTTAGTTTACGAAGATTTTTCAATGCCGAGAACCTCGATCAGAGAGTAAAAAAGGCGTAAGATTCACAATGGTGTAAAATTAAAATGGGATACACCTGGCTAGGTTTCTAGTTAAAGGAACAAGGGCCAAACCAACCACCCAAGAATGGAATCGTCGAGCGAAAACACTTGACAACCTCCTAGAAGTAGCTTTTCTTGCCACCAAACCTTTCTAAATCAATTAGGAATCTGATGTCGTCACTAAACACATTCCTTAAATTGTAGCCATTTGTAGAGTGTTTTTTTGTTCTCTAATCCGCATACATATCACCATTGCCTTTGATTTTCTTGACTGTATACCTCTTAAATGTCAACATATACACGTGTGATTTAGTTTACGAAGAGTTTTCAATGCCGAGAACCTCGATCAGAGATTAAAAAAGGCGTAAGATTCACAATGGTTTAAAATTGAAATGGGATATACCGGGCTAGGTTTCGAGTTACAGGAACAAGGGCCAAACCAACCACCCAAGAATGGAATTGTCGAGCGATAACACTTGACAGCCTCCTAGAAGCAGCTTTTCTTGCCACCAGACCTTTCTCCATCAATTAGGAATCTGATGCCGTCACTAAACACATTCCTTAAATTGTAGCCATTTGTTGAGTGTTTTTTTGTGTCTAATCCGCATATATATCACCATTGCCTTTGATTTTCTTGACGGTATGTCTCTTAAATATCAACATATACACGTGTGATTTAGTTTACGAAGATTTTTCAATGCCGAGAAACCTCGATCAGAGAGGAAAAAAGACGTAAGATTCACAATGGTGTAAAATTAAAATAGGATACACCTGGCTAGGTTTCGAGTTACAGGAAAAAGGGCCAAACCAACCAACCAAGAATGGAATCGTCGAGCGAAAACACTTGACAACCTCCTAGAAGCAGCTTTTCTTGCCACCAAACCTTTCTCCATCAAATAGGAATATGATGTCGTCACTAAGCACATTCCTTAAATTGTAGCCATTTGTAGAGTGTTTTTTTGGTGTCTAATCCGCATATATATCACCATTACCTTTGATTTTCTTGACTGTATATCTCTTAAATGTTAACATATACACGTGTGATTTAGTGTACGAATATTTTTCAATGCCGAGAACCTCGATCAAAGAGTAAAAAAGGCGTAAGGTTCACATTGGTGTAAAATTAAAATGGGATATACCGGGATAAGATTCGAGTTACAGGAAGAAGGGCCAAACCAACCACCCAAGAATGGAATCGTCGAGCGAAACACTTGACAACCTCCTAGAAGCAGCTTTTCTTACCACCAGACCTTTCTCCATCAATTAGAAATCTGATGCCGTCACTAAACACATTCCTTAAATTGTAGCCATTTTTTGAGTGTTTTTATTTTTGGTGTCTAAACCGCATATATATCACCATTGCCCTTGATTTTCTTGACTGTATATCTCTTAAATGTCAACATATACACGTGTGATTTAGTTAACGAAGATTTTTCAACGCCGAGACCCTTGATCAGAGAGTAAAAATGGCGTAACGCTCACAATGGTGTAAAATTAAAATGAGGTATACGGCGCTAGGATTCGAGTTACGGGAACAAGGGCCAAACCAACCACCCAAGAATGGAATCGTCGAGCGAAAACACTTGACAACCTCCTAGAAGCAGCTTTTCTTGCCACCATACATTTCTCCATCAATTAGGAATCTGATGTCGTCACTAAACACATTCCTTAAATTGTAGCCATTTGTAGAGTGTTTTGTTTTTTGGTGTCTAATCCGCATATATGTCAACATTGCCCTTCATTTTCTTGACTGTATATCTCTTAAATGTCAACATTTACACGTGTTATTTAGTTTACGAAGATTTTTCAATGCCTAGAACCTTGATCAGAGAGTAAAAAAGGCGTAAGGTTCACAATAGTGTAAAATTAAAATGGGATATATCGGGCTAGGAATCGAGTTACAGGAACAAGGGCCAAACCAACCACCCAAGAATGGAATCGTCGAGCGAAAACACTTGACAACCTCCTAGAAGTAGCTTTTCTTACCACCAGACCTTTCTCCATCAATTAGGAATCTGATGCCGTCACTAAACACATTCCTTAAATTGTAGCCATTTGTAGAGTGTTTTTTTTTTGTGTCTAATCCGCATATATATCATCATTGCACTTGATTTTCTTGACTGTATGTCTCTTAAGTGTCAACATATACACGTGTGATTTAGTTTGCGAAAAATTTTCAAAGCCGAGAACCTCGATCAGAGAGTAAAAAAGGCGTAAGGTTCACAATGGTGTAAAATTAAAATGGGATACACCTGGCTAGGATTCGAGTTACAGGAACAAGGGCCAAACCAACCACCCGAGAATAGAATCGTCGAGCGAAAACACTTGACAACCTCCTAGAAGCAGGTTTTCTTGCCATCAGACCTTTCTCCATCAATTAGGAATCTGATGTCGTCACTAAACACATTCCTTAAATTGTAGCCATTTATAAAGTGTTTTTTTTGGTGTCTAATCCGCATATATATCACCATTGCCCTTGATTTTCTTGACTGTATATCTCTTAAATGTCAACATATACACGTGTGATTTAGTGTACGCAGATTTTTCAATGCCGAGAACCTCGATCAGTGAGTAAAAAAGGCGTAAGGTTCACAATGATGTAAAATTAAAATGGGATATACCGGGCTAGGATTCGAGTTACAGGAACAAGGGCCAAACCAACCACCCAAGAATGGAATCGTCGAGCGAAAACACTTGACAACCTCCTAGAAGCAGCTTTTCTTACCACCAGAACTTTCTCCATCAATTAGGAATCTGATGCCGTCACTAAACACATTCCTTAAATTGTAGCCATTTTTTGAGTGTTTTTATTTTGGTGTCTAATCCGCATATATATCTCCATTGCCCTTGATTTTCTTGACTGTATATCTCTTAAATGTCAATATATACACGTGTGATTTAGTTTACGAAGATTTTTCAATGCCGAGAACCTCGATTAGAGAGTAAAAAAGGCGTAAGGTTCACAATGGTGTAAAATTAAAATGAGATACACCTGGCTAGGATTCGAGTTACAGGAACAAGGGCCAAACCAACCACCCAAGAATGGAATCGTCGAGCGAAAACACTTGACAACCTCCTAGAAGCAGCTTTTCTTACCACCAGACCTTTCTCCATCAATTAGGAATCTGATGTCGTCACTAAACACATTCATTAAATTGTAGCCATTTTTTGAGTGTTTTTATTTTGGTGTCTAATCCGCATATATATCTCCATTGCCCTTGATTTTCTTGACTGTATATCTCTTAAATGTCAACATATACACGTGTGATTTAGTTTACGAAGATTTTTCAAAGCCGAGAACCTCGATCAGAGAGTAAAAGAGGCGTAAGGTTCACAATGGTGTAAAATTAAAATGGGATACACCTGGCTAGGATTCGAGTTACAGGAACAAGGGCCAAACTAACCACCCAAGAAAGGAATCGTCGAGCGAAAACACTTAGCAACCTCCTAGAAACAGCTTTTCTTGCCACCAGACCTTTCTCCATCAATTAGGAATCTGATGCCGTCACTAAACACATTCCCTAAATTGTAGCCATTTGTTGAGTGTTTTTTTTTGTGTCTAATCCGCATATATATCACCATTGCCCTTGATTTTCTTGACTGTATATCTCTTAAATGTCAACATATACACGTGTGATTTAGTTTACGAAGATTTTTTAATGCCAAGAACCTCGATCAAAGAGTAAAAAAGGCGTAAGGTTCACAATGGTGTAAAATTAAAACGGGATACACCCGGCTAGGATTCGAGTTACAGGAACAAGGGCCAAACCAATCACCCAAGAATGGAATCGTCGAGCGAAAACACTTGACAACCTCCTAGAAGCAGCTTTTCTTGCCACCATACCTTTCTCCATCTATTAGGAATCTGATGCCGTCACTAAACACATTCCTTAAATTGTAGCCATTTTTTGAGTGTTTTTATTTTTGGTGTCTAATCCTCATATATATCACCATTGCCCTTGATTTTCTTGATTGTATATCTCTTTAATGTCAATATATAGACGTGCGATTTAGTTTACGAAGATTTTTCAATGCCGAGAACCTCGATCAGAGAGTTAAAAAGGCGTAAGGTTCACAATGGGGTAAAATTAAAATGGGATACACCTGGCTAGGATTCGAGTTACAGGAACAAGGCCCAAACCAACCACCCAAGAATGGAATCGTCGAGAGAAAACACTTGACAACCTCCTAGAAGTAGTTTTTCTTGCCACCAGACCTTTCTCCATCAATTAGGAATCTGATGCCGTCACTAAACACATTCCTTAAATTGTAGCCATTTGTTAAGTGTTTTTTTTTTGTCTAATCCGCATATATATCATCATTGCCCTTGATTTTCTTGACTGTATATCTCTTAAATGTCAACATATACACGTGTGATTTAGTTTACGAAGATTTTTCAATGCCGAGAACCTCGATCAGAGAGTAAAAAAGGCGTAAGGTTCACAATGGTGTAAAATTAAAATGGGATATACCTGGCTAGGATTCGAGTTACAGGAACAAGGGCCAAACCAACCACCAAAGAATGGAATCGTCGAACGAAAATACTTGCCAACCTCCTAGAAGCAGCTTTTCTTGCCACCAGACATTTCTCCATCAATTAGGAATCTGATGTCGTCACTAAACACATTCCTTAAATTGTAGCCATTTGTAGAGTGTTTTTTTTGGGTGTCTAATCCGCATATATATCAACATTGCCCTTGATTTTCTTGACTGTATATCTCTTAAATGTCAACATATACACGTGTGATTTAGTTTACGAAAATTTTTCAATGCCGAGAACCTTGATCAGAGAGTAAAAAAGGCGTAAGGTTCACAATGGTATAAAATTAAAATGGGATATACCGGGCTAGGATTCGAGTTACAGGAAAAAGGGCCAAACCAACCACCCAAGAATAGAATCGTCGAGCGAAAACACTTGACAACCTCCTAGAAACAGCTTTTCTTGCCACCAGACCTTTCTCCATCAATTAGGAATCTGATGCCGTCACTAAACCCATTCCCTAAATTGTAGCCATTTGTTGAGTGTTTTTTTTGGTGTCTAATCCGCATATATATCACCATTGCCCTTGATTTTCTTGACTGTATATCTCTTAAATGTCAATATATACACGTGTGATTTAGTTTACGAAGATTTTTCAATACCGAGAACCTCGATCAGAGAGTAAAAAAGGCGTAAGGTTCACAATGGTGTAAAATTAAAACGGGATATACCTGGCTAGGATTCGAGTTACAGGAACAAGGGCCAAACCAACCACACAAGAATGGAATCGTCAAGCGAAAACACTTGACAGCCTCCTAGAAGCAGCTTTTCTTGCCGCCAGACCTTTGTCCATCAATTAGGAATCTGATGCCGTCACTAAACACATTCCTTAATTTGTAGCCATTTGTTGAGTGTTTTTTTTTTGTGTCTAATCCGCATATATATCACCATTGCCCTTGATTTTCTTGACTGTATATCTCTTAAATGTCAACATATACACGTGTGATTTAGTTTACGATGATTTTTCAATGCCGAGAACCTCGATCAGAGAGTAAAAAAGGCGTAAGGTTCACAATGGTGTAAAATTAAAATGGGATATACCGGGCTAGGATTCGAGTTACAAGAACAAGGGCCAAACCAACCACCCAAGAATGTAATCGTCGAGCGAAAACACTTGACAACCTCCTAGAAGCAGCTTTTCTTGCCACCAGACATTTCTCCATCAATTAGGAAACTGATGTCGTCACTAAACACATTCCTTAAATTGTAGCCATTTATAGAGTGTTTTTTTTGTGTCTAATCCGCATATATATCAACATTGCCCATGATTTTCTTGACTGTATATCTCTTAAATGTCAACATATACACGTGTAATTTAGTTTACGAAGATTTTTCAATGCGGAGAACCTTGATCAGAGAGTAAAAAAGGCGTAAGGTTCACAATGGTGTAAAATTAAAATTGGATATACCGGACTAGGATTCGAGTTACAAGAACAATGGCCAAACCAACCAACCAAGAATGGAATCGTCGAGCGAAAACACTTGACAACCTCCTAGAAGCAGCTTTTCTTGCCACTAGACCTTTCTCCATCAATTACGAATCTGATGCCGTCACTAAACACATTCCCTAAATTGTAGCAATTTGTTGAGTGTTTCTTTTTTTTGGTGTCTAATCCGCATATATATCACCATTGCCCTTGATTTTCTTGACTGTATATCCCTTAAATGTCAACATATACACGTGTGATTTGGTTTACGAAGATTTTTCAATACCGAGAACCTCGATCAGAGAGTAAAAAAGGCGTTAGGTACACAGTGGTGTAAAATTAAAATGGGATATATCGGGCTAGGATTCGAGTTACAGGAACGAGGGCCATACCAACCACCCAAGAATGGAATCGTCGAGCGAAAACACTTGACATCCTCCTAGAAGCAGCTTTTCTTGCCACCAGACCTTTGTCCATCAATTAGGAATCTGATGCCGTCACTAAACACATTCCTTAAATTGTAGCCATTTGTTGAGTGTTTTTTTTTTGTGTCTAATCTGCATATATATCACCATTGCCCTTGATTTTCTTGACTGTATATCTCTTAAATGTCAACATATACACGTGTGATTTAGTTTACGAAGATTTTTCAATGCCGAGAACCTCGATCAGAGAGTAAAAAAGGCGTAAGGGTCACATTGGTGTAGAATTAAAATGGGATATATCTGGCTAGGATTCGAGTTACGGGAACAAGGGCCAAACCAACCACCCAAGAATGGAATCGTCAAGCGAAAACACTTGACAACCTCCTAGAAGCAGCTTTTCTTGCCACCAGACCTTTCTCCATCAATTAGGAATCTGATTTCGTCACTAAACACATTCTTTAAATTGTAGCCATTTGCTGATTGTTTTTTTTTGGGGGTCTAATCCGCATATATATCACCATTGCCCTTGATTTTCTTGACTGTATATCTCTTAAATGTCAACATATACACGTGTGATTTAGTTTACGAAGATTTTTCAATTTCGAGAACCTCGATCAGAGAGTAAAAAAAGGCGTGTGGTTCACAATGGTGTAAAATTAAAATGCGATACACCTGGCTAGGATTTGAGTTACAGGAACAAGGGCCAAACCAACCACCCAAGAATGGAATCGTCGGGCGAAAATACTTGACAACCTCCTAGAAGCTACTTTTCTTGCCACCAGACCTTTCTCCATCAATTAGGAATCTGATGCCGTCACTAAACAAATTCCTTAAATTGTAGCCATTTGTTGAGTGTTTTTTTTTTGTGTCTAATCCGCATATATATCACCATTGCCCTTGATTTTCTTGACTGTATATCTCTTAAATGTCAACATATACACGTGTGATTTAGTTTACGATGATTTTTCAATGCCGAGAACCTCGATCAGAGAGTAAAAAAGGCGTAAGGGTCACATTGGTGTAGAATTAAAATGGGATATATCTGGCTAGGATTCGAGTTACGGGAACAAGGGCCAAACCAACCACCCAAGAATGGAATCGTCAAGCGAAAACACTTGACAACCTCCTAGAAGCAGCTTTTCTTGCCACCAGACCTTTCCCCATTAATTAGGAATCTGATTTCGTCACTAAACACATTCTTTAAATTGTAGCCATTTGCTGATTGTTTTTTTTTTGGGTATATAATCCGCATATATATCACCATTGCCCTTGATTTTCTTGACTGTATATCTCTTAAATGTCAACATATACACATGTGATTTAGTTTACGAAGATTTTTCAATTTCGAGAACCTCGATCAGAGAGTAAAAAAAGGCGTGTGGTTCACAATGGTGTAAAATTAAAATGCGATACACCTGGCTAGGATTTGAGTTACAGGAACAAGGGCCAAACCAACCACCCAAGAATGGAATCGTCGGGCGAAAATACTTGACAACCTCCTAGAAGCTGCTTTTCTTGCCACCAGACCTTTCTCCATCAATTAGGAATCTGATGCCGTCACTAAACAAATTCCTTAAATTGTAGCCATTTGTTGAGTGTTTTTTTTGTGTCTAATCCGCATATATATCACCATTGCCCTTGATTTTCTTGACTGTATATCTCTTAAATGTCAACATATACACGTGTGATTTAGTTTACGATGATTTTTCAATGCCGAGAACCTCGATCAGAGAGTAAAAAAGGCGTAAGGTTCACAATGGTGTAAAATTAAAATGAGATATATCGGGCTAGGATTCGAGTTACAAGAACAAGGGCCAAACCAACCACCCAAGAATGTAATCGTCGAGCGAAAACACTTGACAACCTCCTAGAAGCAGCTTTTCTTGCCACCAGACATTTCTCCATCAATAAGGAATCTGATGCCGTCACTAAACATATTCCTTAAATTGTAGCCATTTGTTGAGTGTTTTTTTTGGTGTCTAATCCGCATATATATCACCATTGCCCAAGATTTTCTTGACTGCATATCTCTTTAATGTCAACATATACACGGGTGATTTAGTTTACGAAGATTTTTCAATGCCGAGAACCTTGATCAGAGAGTAAAAAAGGCGTAAGGTTCACAATGGTGTAAAATTAAAATGGGATATACCGGGCTAGTATTCGAGTTACAGGAACAAGGGCCAAACCAACCACCCAAGAATGGAATCGTCGAGCGAAAACACTTGACAACCTCCTAGAAGCAGCTTTTCTTACCACTAGACCTTTCTCCATCAATTAGGAATCTGATGCCGTCACTAAACACATTCCCTAAATTGTAGCAATTTGTTGAGTGTTTCTTTTTTTTGGTGTCTAATCCGCATATATATCACCATTGCCCTTGATTTTCTTGACTGTATATCTCTTAAATGTCAACATATACACGGGTGATTTAGTTTACGAAGATTTTTCAATGCCGAGAACCTTGATCAGAGAGTAAAAAAGGCGTAAGGTTCACAATGGTGTAAAATTAAAATGGGATATACCGGGCTAGGATTCGAGTTACAAGAACAAGGGCCAAACCAACCACCCAAGAATGTAATCGTCGAGCGAAAACACTTGACAACCTCCTAGAAGCAGCTTTTCTTGCCACCAGACATTTCTCCATCAATAAGGAATCTGATGCCGTCACTAAACACATTCCTTAAATTGTAGCCATTTGTTGAGTGTTTTTTTTGGTGTCTAATCCGCATATATATCACCATTGCCCAAGATTTTCTTGACTGCATATCTCTTTAATGTCAACATATACACGGGTGATTTAGTTTACGAAGATTTTTCAATGCCGAGAACCTTGATCAGAGAGTAAAAAAGGCGTAAGGTTCACAATGGTGTAAAATTAAAACGGGATATACCTGGCTAGGATTCGAGTTACAGGAACAAGGGCCAAACCAACCACACAAGAATGGAATCGTCAAGCGAAAACACTTGACAGCCTCCTAGAAGCTGCTTTTCTTGCCGCCAGACCTTTGTCCATCAATTAGGAATCTGATGCCGTCACTAAACACATTCCTTAATTTGTAGCCATTTGTTGAGTGTTTTTTTTTTGTGTCTAATCCGCATATATATCACCATTGCCCTTGATTTTCTTGACTGTATATCTCTTAAATGTCAACATATACACGTGTGATTTAGTTTACGATGATTTTTCAATGCCGAGAACCTCGATCAGAGAGTAAAAAAGGCGTAAGGTCACAATGGTGTAAAATTAAAATGGGATATACCGGGCTAGGATTCGAGTTACAAGAACAAGGGCCAAACCAACCACCCAAGAATGTAATCGTCGAGCGAAAACACTTGACAACCTCCTAGAAGCAGCTTTTCTTGCCACCAGACATTTCTCCATCAATTAGGAAACTGATGTCGTCACTAAACACATTCCTTAAATTGTAGCCATTTATAGAGTGTTTTTTTTGTGTCTAATCCGCATATATATCAACATTGCCCTTGATTTTCTTGACTGTATATCTCTTAAATGTCAACATATACACGTGTAATTTAGTTTACGAAGATTTTTCAATGCGGAGAACCTTGATCAGAGAGTAAAAAAGGCGTAAGGTTCACAATGGTGTAAAATTAAAATGGGATATACCGGACTAGGATTCGAGTTACAAGAACAAGGGCCAAACCAACCACCCAAGAATGGAATCGTCGAGCGAAAACACTTGACAACCTCCTAGAAGCAGCTTTTCTTGCCACTAGACCTTTCTCTATCAATTACGAATCTGATGCCGTCACTAAACACATTCCCTAAATTGTAGCAATTTGTTGAGTGTTTCTTTTTTTTGGTGTCTAATCCGCATATATATCACCATTGCCCTTGATTTTCTTGACTGTATATCCCTTAAATGTCAACATATACACGTGTGATTTGGTTTACGAAGATTTTTCAATACCGAGAACCTCGATCAGAGAGTAAAAAATGCGTTAGGTACACATTGGTGTAAAATTAAAATAGGATATATCGGGCTAGGATTCGAGTTACAGGAACGAGGGCCATACCAACCACCCAAGAATGGAATCGTCGAGCGAAAACACTTGACAACCTCCTAGAAGCAGCTTTTCTTGCCACCAGACCTTTGTCCATCAATTAGGAATCTGATGCCGTCACTAAACACATTCCTTAAATTGTAGCCATTTGTTGAGTGTTTTTTTTTTGTGTCTAATCTGCATATATATCACCATTGCCCTTGATTTTCTTGACTGTATATCTCTTAAATGTCAACATATACACGTGTGATTTAGTTTACGAAGATTTTTCAATGCCGAGAACCTCGATCAGAGAGTAAAAAAGGCGTAAGGGTCACATTGGTGTAGAATTAAAATGGGATATATCTGGCTAGGATTCGAGTTACGGGAACAAGGGCCAAACCAACCACCCAAGAATGGAATCGTCAAGCGAAAACACTTGACAACCTCCTAGAAGCAGCTTTTCTTGCCACCAGACCTTTCCCCATTAATTAGGAATCTGATTTCGTCACTAAACACATTCTTTAAATTGTAGCCATTTGCTGATTGTTTTTTTTTGGGTGTCTAATCCGCATATATATCACCATTGCCCTTGATTTTCTTGACTGTATGATTCTTAAATGTCAACATATACACGTGTGATTTAGTTTACGAAGATTTTTCAATTTCGAGAACCTCGATCAGAGAGTAAAAAAAGGCGTGTGGTTCACAATGGTGTAAAATTAAAATGCGATACACCTGGCTAGGATTCGAGTTACAGGAACAAGGGCCAAACCAACCACCCAAGAATGGAATCGTCGGGCGAAAATACTTGACAACCTCCTAGAAGCTGCTTTTCTTGCCACCAGACCTTTCTCCATCAATTAGGAATCTGATGCCGTCACTAAACAAATTCCTTAAATTGTAGCCATTTGTTGAGTGTTTTTTTTTTGTGTCTAATCCGCATATATATCACCATTGCCCTTGATTTTCTTGACTGTATATCTCTTAAATGTCAACATATACACGTGTGATTTAGTTTACGATGATTTTTCAATGCCGAGAACCTCGATCAGAGAGTAAAAAAGGCGTAAGGTTCACAATGGTGTAAAATTAAAATGCGATATACCGGGCTAGGATTCGAGTTACAAGAACAAGGGCCAAACCAACCACCCAAGAATGTAATCGTCGAGCGAAAACACTTGACAACCTCCTAGAAGCAGCTTTTCTTGCCACCAGACATTTCTCCATCAATAAGGAATCTGATGCCGTCACTAAACATATTCCTTAAATTGTAGCCATTTGTTGAGTGTTTTTTTTGGTGTCTAATCCGCATATATATCACCATTGCCCAAGATTTTCTTGACTGCATATCTCTTTAATGTCAACATATACACGGGTGATTTAGTTTACGAAGATTTTTCATTGCCGAGAACCTTGATCAGAGAGTAAAAAAGGCGTAAGGTTCACAATGGTGTAAAATTAAAATGGGATATACCGGGCTAGTATTCGAGTTACAGGAACAAGGGCCAAACCAACCACCCAAGAATGGAATCGTCGAGCGAAAACACTTGACAACCTCCTAGAAGCAGCTTTTCTTACCACTAGACCTTTCTCCATCAATTAGGAATCTGATGCCGTCACTAAACACATTCCCTAAATTGTAGCAATTTGTTGAGTGTTTCTTTTTTTTGTTGTCTAATCCGCATATATATCACCATTGCCCTTGATTTTCTTGACTGTATATCTCTTAAATGTCAACATATACACGTGTGATTTAGTTTACGATGATTTTTCAATGCCGAGAACCTCGATCAGAGAGTAAAAAAGGCGTAAGGTTCACAATGGTGTAAAATTAAAATGGGATATACCGGGCTAGGATTCGAGTTACAAGAACAAGGGCCAAACCAACCACCCAAGAATGTAATCGTCGAGCGAAAACACTTGACAACCTCCTAGAAGCAGTTTTTCTTGCCACCAGACATTTCTCCATCAATAAGGAATCTGATGCCGTCACTAAACACATTCCTTAAATTGTAGCCATTTGTTGAGTGTTTTTTTTTTGTGTCTAATCCGCATATATATCACCATTGCCCATGATTTTCTTGACTGTATATCTCTTAAATGTCAACATATACACGGGTGATTTAGTTTACGAAGATTTTTCAATGCCGAGAACCTTGATCAGAGAGTAAAAAAGGCGTAAGGTTCACAATGGTGTAAAATTAAAATGGGATATACCGGGCTAGTATTCGAGTTACAGGAACAAGGGCCAAACCAACCACCCAATAATGGAATCGTCAAGCGAAAACACTTGACAACCTCCTAGAAGCAGCTTTTCTTGCCACTAGACTTTTCTCCATCAATTAGGAATCTGATGCCGTCACTAAACACATTCCCTAAATTGTAGCAATTTGTTGAGTGTTTCTTTTTATTGGTGTCTAATCCACATATATATCCCCATTACCCTTGATTTTCTTGACTGTATATCTCTTAAATGTCAACATATACACGTGTGATTTAGTTTACGAAGATTTTTCAATGCCGAGAACCTCGATCAGAGAGTAAAAAGGCGTAAGGTTCACAATGGTGTAAAATTAAAATGGGATATACCGGGCTAGGATTCGAGTTACAAGAACAAGGGCCAAACCAACCACCCAAGAATGTAATCGTCGAGCGAAAACACTTGACAACCTCCTAGAAGCAACTTTTCTTGCCACCAGACCTTTGTCCATCAATTAGGAATCTGATGCCGTCACTAAACACATTCCTTAAATTGTAGCCATTTGTTGAGTGTTTTTTTTTTGTGTCTAATCTGCATATATATCACCATTGCCCTTGATTTTCTTCACTGTATATCTCTAAAATGTCAACATATACACGCGTGATTTTGTTTACGAAGATTTTTCAATGTCGAGAACCTCGATCGGAGAGTAAAAAAGGCGTAAGGGTCACATTGGTGTAAAATTAAAACGGGATATACCTGGCTAGGATTCGAGTTACAGGAACAAGGGCCAAACCAACCACCCAAGAATGGAATCGTCAAGCGAAAACACTAGACAGCCTCCTAGAAGCAGCTTTTCTTGCCGCCAGACCTTTGTCCATCAATTAGGAATCTGATGCCGTCACTAAACACATTCCTTAATTTGTAGCCATTTGTTGAGTGTTTTTTTTTTGTGTCTAATCCGCATATATATCACAATTTCCCTTGATTTTCTTGACTGTATATCTCTTAAATGTCAACATATACACGTGTGATTTAGTTTACGAAGATTTTTCAATGCTGAGAACTTCGATCAGAGAGTAAAAAAGGCGTAAGGTTCACAATGGTGTAAAATTAAAATGCGATACACCTGGCTAGGATTCGAGTTACAGGTATAATGGCCAAACCAACCACCCAAGAGTGGAATCGTCGAGCGAAAACACTTGACAACCTCCTAGAAGCAGCTTTTCTTGCCACCGGACCTTTCTCCATCAATTAGGAATCTGATTTCGTCACTAAACACATTCTTTAAATTGTAGCCATTTACTGATTGTTTTTTTTGGGTGTCTAATCCGCATATATATCACCATTGCCCTTGATTTTCTTGACTGTATATCTCTTAAATGTCAACATATACACGTGTGATTTAGTTTACGAAGATTTTTCAATTCCGAGAACCTCGATCAGAGAGTAAAAAAAGGCGTTTGGTTCACAATGGTGTAAAATTAAAATGGGATACACCTGGCTAGGTTTCGAGTTACAGGAACAAGAGCCAAACCAACCACCCAAGAATGGAATCGTTGGGCGAAAATACTTGACAACCTCGTAGAAGCTGCTTTTCTTGCCACCAGACCTTTCTCCATCAATTAGGAATCTGATGCCGTCACTAAACAAATTCCTTAAATTGTAGCCATTTGTTGAGTGTTTTTTTTTGTATCTAATACGCATATATATCACCATTGCCCTTGATTTTCTTGACTGTATATCTCTTAAATGTCAACATATACACGTGTGATTTAGTTTACGATGATTTTTCAATGCCGAGAACCTCGATCAGAGAGTAAAAAAGGCGTAAGGTTCACAATGGTGTAAAATTAAAATGGGATATATCGGGCTAGGATTCGAGTTACAAGAACAAGGGCCAAACCAACCACCCAAGAATGTAATCGTCGAGCGAAAACACTTGACAACCTCCTAGAAGCAGCTTTTCTTGCCACCAGACATTTCTCCATCAAATAGGAATCTGATGCCGTCACTAAACACATTCCTTAAATTGTAGCCATTTGTTGAGTGTTTTTTTTGGTGTCTAATCCGCATATATATCACCATTTCCCATGATTTTCTTGACTGTATATCTCTTAAATGTCAACATATACACGGGTCATTTAGTTTACGAAGATTTTTCAATGCCGAGAACCTCGATCAGATAGTAAAAAAGGCGTAAGGTTCACAATGGTGTAAAATTAAAATGGGATACACCTGGCTAGGTTTCGAGTTACAGGAACAAGGGCCAAACCAACCACCCAAAAATGGAATCGTTGGGCGAAAATACTTGACAACCTCGTAGAAGCTGCTTTTCTTGCCACCAGACCTTTCTCCATCAATTATGAATCTGATGCCGTCACTAAACAAATTCCTTAAATTGTAGCCATTTGTTGAGTGTTTTTTTTTTGTGTCTAATACGCATATATATCACCATTGCCCTTGATTTTCTTGACTGTATATCTCTTAAATGTCAGCATATACACGTGTGATTTAGTTTACGATGATTTTTCAATGCCGAGAACCTCGATCAGAGAGTAAAAAAGGCGTAAGGTTCACAATGGTGTAAAATTAAAATGGGATATATCGGGCTAGGATTCGAGTTACACGAACAAGGGCCAAACCAACCACCCAAGAATGTAATCGTCGAGCGAAAACACTTGACAGCCTCCTAGAAGCAGCTTTTCTTGCCACCAGACCTTTCTCCATCAATTAGGAATCTGATGTCGTCACTAAACACATTCCTTAAATTGTAGCCATTTGTTGAATGTTTTTTTTTTGTGTCTAATCCGCATATATATCGCCATTTCCCTTGATTTTCTTAACTGTATATCTCTTAAATGTCAACATATACACGTGTGATTTAGTTTACGAAGATTTTTCAACGCCGAGAACCTCGATCAGAGAGTAAAAAAGGCGTAAGGTTCACAATGGTGCAAAATTAAAATGGGATATACCGGGCTAGGATTCGAGTTACAGGAACAAGGGCCAAACGAACCACCCAAGAATGGAATCGTCGAGCGAAAACAGTTAACAATCTCCTAGAAGCAGCTTTTCTTGCCACCAGACCTTTCTCCATCATTTAGGAATCGGATGCCGTCACTAAACACATTCCTTAAATTATAGCCATTTGTTGAGTGTTTTTTTTGTGTCTAATCCGCATATATATCACCATTACCCTTTATTTTCTTGACTGTATATCTCTTAAATGTCAACATATACACGGGTGATTTAGTTTACGAAGATTTTTCAATGCCTAGAACCTCGATCAGAGAGTAAAAAAGGCGTAAGGTTCACAATGGTGTAAAATTAAAAAGGGATATACCTGGCTAAGATTAGAGTTACAGGAACAAGGGCCAACCCAACCACCCAAGAATGGAATCGTCGAGCGAAAACACTTGACAACCTCCTAGAAGCAGCTTTTCTTGCCACCAGACCTTTCTCCATTAATTAGGAATCTGATGCCGTCACTAAACACATTCCTTAAATTGTAGCCATTTGTTGAGTGTTTTTATTTTGGTGTTTAATCCGCATATATATCACCATTGCCCATGACTTTCTTGACTGTATATCTCTTAAATGTCAACATATACACGGGTGATTTAGTTTACGAAGATTTTTCAATGCCGAGAACCTCGATCGGAGAGTAAAAAAGGCGTAAGTTTCACAATGGTGTAAAATTAAAATGGGATATACCGGGCTAGGATTCGAGTTACAAGAACAAGGGCCAAACCAACCACCCAAGAATGTAATCGTCGAGCGAAAACACTTGACAACCTCCTAGAAGCAGCTTTTCTTGCCACCAGACATTTCTCCATCAATAAGGAATCTGATGCCGTCACTAAACATATTCCTTAAATTGTAGCCATTTGTTGAGTGTTTTTTTTGGTGTCTAATCCGCATATATATCACCATTGCCCAAGATTTTCTTGACTGCATATCTCTTTAATGTCAACATATACACGGGTGATTTAGTTTACGAAGATTTTTCATTGCCGAGAACCTAGA
Organism: Helianthus tuberosus; assembly: GCA_030545235.1. Classification (NCBI taxonomy): domain Eukaryota; kingdom Viridiplantae; phylum Streptophyta; class Magnoliopsida; order Asterales; family Asteraceae; genus Helianthus; species Helianthus tuberosus. The sequence continues at coordinate 19,552 of CM060415.1, forward strand.
TCAGAGAGTAAAAAAGGCGTAAGGTTCACAATGGTGTAAAATTAAAATAGGATACACCTGGCTAGGATTCGAGTTACAGGAACAATGGCCAAACCAACCACCCAAGAATGGAATCGTCGAGAGAAAACACTTGACAACCTCCTAGAAGCAGCTTTTCTTGCCACCAGACCTTTCTCCATCAATTAGGAATCTAATTCCGTCACTAAACACATTCTTTAAATTGTAGCCATTTGCTGATTCTTTTTTTTTGGGTGTCTAATCCGCATATATATCACCATTGCCCTTGATTTTCTTGACTGTATATCTCTTAAATGTCAACATATACACGTGTGATTTAGTGTACGAAGATTTTTCAAAGCCGAGAACCTCGATCAGAGAGTAACAAAGGCGTAAGGTTCACAATGATGTAAAATTGAAATGGGATATAACGGGCTAGGATTCGAGTTACAGGAACAAGGGCCAAACTAACCACCCAAGAATGAAATCGTCAAGCGAAAACACTTGACAACCACCTAGAAGTAGCTTTTCTTACCACCAGACCTTTCTCCATCAATTAGGAATCTGATGCCGTCACTAGACACATTCCTTAAATTGTAGCCATTTGTTGAGTGTTTTTATTTTTGGTGTCTAATCCGCATATATATTAACATTGCCCTTGATTTTCTTGACTGTATATCTCTTAAATGTCAACATATACACGTGTGATTTAGTTTACGAAGATTTTTCAACGCCGAGAACCTCGATCAGAGAGTAAAAAAGGCGTAAGGTTCACAATGGTGCAAAATTAAAATGGGATATACCGGGCTAGGATTTGAGTTACAGGAACAAGGGCCAAACCAACCACCCAAGAATGGAATCGTCGAGCGAAAACAGTTGACAATCTCCTAGAAGCAGCTTTTCTTGCCACCAGACCTTTCTCCATCATTTAGGAATCTGATGCCGTCACTAAACACATTCCTTAAATTATAGCCATTTGTTGAGTGTTTTTTTTTTGTGTCTAATCCGCATATATATCACCATTACCCATGATTTTCTTGACTGTATATCTCTTAAATGTCAACATATACACGTGTGATTTAGTTTACGAAGATTTTTCAATGCCGAGAACCTCGATCAGAGAGTAAAAAAGGCGTAAGGTTCACAATGGTGTAAAATTAAAATGGGATATACCTGGCTAAGATTCGAGTTACAGGAACAAGGGCCAACCCAACCACCCAAGAATGGAATCGTCGAGCGAAAACACTTGACAACCTCCTAGAAGCAGCTTTTCTTGCCACCAGACCTTTCTCCATCAATTAGGAATCTGATGTCGTCACTAAACACATTCCTTAAATTGTAGCCATTTGTAGAGTGTTTTTTTTGTGTCTAATCCGCATATATACCACCATTGCCCTTGATTTTCTTGACTGTATATCTCTTAAATGTAAACATATACACGTGTGATTTAGTTTACGAAGATTTTTCAATGCCGAGAACATCGATCAGAGAGTAAAAAAGGCATAAGTTTCACAATGGTGTAAAATTAAAATGGGATACACCTGGCTAGGATTCTAGTTACAGGAACAAGGGCCAAAGCAACCACCCAAGAATGGAATCGTCGAGCGAAAACACTTGACAACCTCCTAGAAGCAGCTTTTCTTGCCACCAGACCTTTCTCCATCAATTAGGAATCTGATGTCGTCACTAAACACATTCCTTAAATTGTAGCCATTTGTAGATTGTTTTTTTTTGTGTCTAATCCGCATATATACCACCATTGCCCTTGATTTTCTTGAATGTATATCTCTCAAATGTAAACATATACACGTGTGATTTAGTTTACGAAGATTTTTCAATGCCGAGAACCTCGATCAGAGAGTAAAAAAGGCGTAAGGTTCATAATGGTGTAAAATTAAAATGGGATATACCTGACTAAGATTCGAGTTACAGGAACAAGGGCCAAACCAACCACCCAAGAATTGAATCGTCGAACGAAAACAGTTGACAATCTCCTAGAAGCAGCTTTTCTTGCCACCAGACCTTTCTCCATCAATTAGGAATCTGATGCCGTCACTAAACACATTCCTTAAATTATTGCCATTTGTTGAGTGTTTTTTTTTGGTTTCTAATCCGCATATATACCACCATTACCCATGATTTTCTTGACTGTATATCTCTTAAATGTCAACATATACTCGTGTGATTTAGTTTACGAAGATTTTTCAATGCCGAGAACCTCGATCAGAGAGTAAAAAAGGAGTAAGGTTCACAATGGTATAAAATTAAAATGGGATATACCTGGCTAAGATTCGAGTTACAGGAACAAGGGCCAAACCAACAACATAAGAATGGAATCGTCGAGCGAAAACACTTGACAACCTCCTAGAAGCAGCTTTTCTTGCCACCAGACCTTTCTCCATCAATTAGGAATCTGATGTCGTCACTAAACACATTCCTTAAATTGTAGCCATTTGTAGAGTGTTTTTTTTTTGGTGTCTAATCCGCATATATACCGCAGTTGCCCTTGATTTTCTTGACTGTATATCTCTTAAATGTCAACATATACACGTGTGATTTAGTTTACGGAGATTTTTCAATGCCGAGAACCTTTATCAGAGAGTAAAAAAGGCGTAAGGGTTACAATGGTGTAAAATTAAAATGGGATACACCTGGCTAGGATTCGAGTTACAGGAACAAGGGCCAAACCAACCACCCAAGAATGGAATCGTCGAGCGAAAACACTTAACAACCTCCTAGAAGCAGCTTTTCTTGCCACCAGACCTTTCTCCATCAATTAGGAATCTGATGCCGTCGCTAAACACATTTTTTAAATTGTAGCCATTTGTTGAGTGTTTTTTTTTGTGTTTAATCCGCATATATATCACCATTGCCCTTGATTTTCTTGACTGTATATCTCTTAAATGTCAACATATACACGTGTGATTTAGTTTACGATCATTTTTCAATGCCGAGAACCTCGATCAGAGAGTAAAAAAGGCGTCAGGTTCACAATGGTGTAAAATTAAAATGGGATATACCGGGCTAGGATTCGAGTTACAAGAACAAGGGCCAAACCAACTACCCAAGAATGGAATCGTCGAGCGAAAACACTTGACAACCTCCTACAAGCAGCTTTTCTTGCCACCAGACCTTTCTCCATCTATTAGGAATCTGATGCCGTCACTAAACACATTCCTTAAATTGTAGCCATTTGTTGAGTGTTTTTTTTTGTGTCTAATCCGCATATATATCACAATTGCCCATGATTTTCTTGACTGTATATCTCTTAAATGTCAACATATACACGGGTGATTTAGTTTACGAAGATTTTTCAATGCCGAGAACCTCGATCAGAGAGTAAAAATGGCGTAAGGTTCACAATGGTGTAAAATTAAAATGGGATATACCGGGCTAGTATTTGAGTTACAGGAACAAGGGCCAAACCAACCACCCAAGAATGGAATCGTCGAGCGAAAACACTTGACAACCTCCTAGAAGCAGCTTTTCTTACCACAAGACCTTTCTCTATCAATTAGGAATCTGATGCCGTCACTAAACACATTACTTAAATTGTAACCATTTGTTGAGTGTATTTTTTTGTGTCTAATCCGCATATATATCACCATTGCCCTTGATTTTCTTGACTGTATATCTCTTAAATGTTAACATATACACGTGTGATTTAGTTTACGAAGATTTTTCAATGCCGAGATCCTCGATCAGAGAGTAAAAAAGGCGTAAGGTTCACAATGGTGTCAAATTAAAATGGGATATATCGGGCTAGGATTCGAGTTACAGGAACAAGTGGCAAACCAACCACCCAAGAATGGAATCGTCGAGCGAAAACACTTGACAACTTCCTAGAAACAGCTTTTCTTGCCACCAGACCTTTCTCCATCAATTAGGAATCTGATGCCGTCATTAAACACATTCCTTAAATTGTAGCCATTTGTTGAGTGTTTTTTCTGTGTCTAATCCGCATATATATCACCATTGCCCTTAATTTTCTTGACTGTATATCTCTTAAATGTCAACATATACACGTGTGATTTAGTTTATGAAGATTTTTCAATGCCGAGAACCTTGATCAGAGAGTAAAAAAGGCGTAAGGTTCACAATGGTGTAAAATTAAAATGGGATATACCGGGCTAGGATTCGAGTTACAGGAACAAGAGCTAAACCAACCACCCAAGAATGGAATCGTCGAGCGAAAACACTTGACAACCTCCTAGAAGCGGCTTTTCTTGCCGCGAGACCTTTCTCCATCAATTAGGAATCTGATGCCGTCACTAAACACATTCCTTAAATTGTAGCCATTTTGTTGAGTGTTTTTTTTTGTTGTTTAATCCGCATATATATCACCATTGCCCTTGATTTTCTTGAATGTATATCTCTTAAATGTCAACATATACACGTTTGATTTAGTTTACGAAGATTTTTCAATGCCGAGAACCTCGATCAGAGAGTAAAAAAGGCGTAAGGTTCACAATGGTGTAAAATTAAAATGGGATAAAACGGGCTAGTATTCGAGTTACATGAACAAGGGCCAAACCAACCACCCAAGAATGGAATCGCCGAGCGAAAACACTTGACAACCTCCTAGAAGCAGCTTTTCTTGCCCCCAGACCTTTATCCATCAATTAGGAATCGGATGCCATCAATAAACACATTCCTTAAATTGTAGCCATTTATTGAGTGTTTTTTTTTGTGTCTAATCCGCATATATCTCACCATTGTCCTTGATTTTCTTGACTGTATACTCTTAAATGTCAATATATACACGTGTGATTTAGTTTACGAAGATTTTTCAGTGCCGAGAACCATGATCAAAGAGTAAAAAAAGGCGTAAGGTTCACAATGGTGTAAAATTAAAATGGGATTTACCGGGCTAGTATTTGAGTTACAGGAACAAGGGCCAAACCAACCACCCAAGAATGGAATCGTCGAGCGAAAACACTTAACAACCTCCTAGAAGCAGCTTTTCTCGCCACAAGACCTTTCTCTATCAATTAGGAATCTGATGCCGTCACTAAACACATTACTTAAATTGTAACCATTTGTTGAGTGTATTTTTTTGTGTCTAATCCGCATATATATCACCATTGCCCTTGATTTTCTTGACTGTATATATCTTAAATGTTAACATATACACGTGTGATTTAGTTTACGAAGATTTTTTAATGCCGATAACCTCGATCAGAGAGTAAAGATCAGAGAGTAAAAAAGGCGTAAGGTTCACAATGGTGTAAAATTAAAATGGGATATATCGGGCTAGGATTCGAGTTACAGGAACAAGTGGCAAACCAACCACCCAAGAATGGAATCATCGAGCGAAAACACTTGACAACCTCCTAGAAACAGCTTTTCTTGCCACCAGACCTTTCTCCATCAATTATGAATCTGATGCCGTCATTAAACACATTTCTTAAATTGTAGCCATTTGTTGAGTGTTTTTTTTGTGTCTAATCCGCATATATATCATCATTGCCCTTAATTTTCTTGACTGTATTTCTCTTAAATGTCAACATATACACGTGTAATTTAGTTTATGAAGATTTTTTAGTACCGAGAACCTTGATCAGAGAGTAAAAAAGGCGTAAGGTTCACAATGTTGTAAAATTAAAATGGGATATACCCGGCTAGGATTCGAGTTACAGGAACAAGGGCTAAACCAACCACCCAAGAATGGAATCGTCAAGCGAAAACACTTGACAACCTCCTAGAAGCGGCTTTTCTTGCCGCGAGACCTTTCTCCATCAATTAGGAACCTGATGCCGTTACTAAACACATTCCTTAAATTGTAGCCATTTTGTTGAGTGTTTTTTTGTTGTTTAATCCGCATATATATCACCATTGCCCTTGATTTTCTTGTATGTATATCTCTTAAATGTCAACATATACACGTGTGATTTAGTTTACGAAGATTTTTCAATGCCGAGAACCTCGATCAGAGAGTAAAAAAGGCGTAAGGTTCACAATGGTGTAAAATTAAAATGGGATATACCGGGCTAGTATTCGAGTTACAGGAACAAGGGTCAAACCAACCACCCAAGAATGGAATCGTCGAGCAAAAACACTTAACAACCTCCTAGAAGCGGCTTTTCTTGCCACCAGACCTTTATCCATCAATTAGGAATCGGATGCCGTCCATAAACACATTCCTTAAATTGTATCCATTTATTGAGTGTTTTTTTTGTGTCTAATCCGCATATATCTCACCATTGTCCTTGATTTTCTTGACTGTATATCTCTTAAATGTCAACATCTACACGTGTGATTTAGTTTACGAAGATTTTTCAATGCCGAGAACCTCGATCAGAGAGTAAAAAAGGCGTAAGGTTCACAATGGTGTAAAATTAAAATGGGATATATCGGGCTAGTATTCGAGTTACAGGAACAAGGGCCAAACCAACCACCCAAGAATGGAATCGTCGAGCGAAAACACTTGACAACCTCCTAGAAGCAGCTTTTCTTGCCACCAGACCTTTATCCATCAATTAGGAATCGGATGAAATCAATAAACACATTCCTTAAATTGTAGCCATTTATTGAGTGTTTTTTTTGTGTCTAATCCGCATATATCTCACCATTGTCCTTGATTTTCTTGACTGTATACTCTTAAATGTCAAGATATACACGTGTGATTTAGTTTACGAAGATTTTTCAGTGCCGAGAACCATGATCAGAGAGTAAAAAAAGGAGTAAGGTTCACAATGGTGTAAAATGAAAATGGAATTTACCGGGCTAGTATTTGAGTTACAGGAACAAGGGCCAAACCAACCACCCAAGAATGGAATCGTCGAGCGAAAACACTTGACAACCTCCTAGAAGCAGCTTTTCTTGCCATAAGACTTTTCTCTATCAATTAGGAATCTGATGCTGTCACTAAACAAATTACTTAAATTGTAACCATTTGTTGAGTGTATTTTTTTGTGTCTAATCCGCATATATATCACCATTGCCCTTGATTTTCTTGACTGTATATCTCTTAAATGTTAACATATACACTTGTGATTTAGTTTACGAAGATTTTTCAATGCCGAGAACCTCGATCAGAGAGTAAAAAAGGCGAAAGGTTCACATTGGTGTAAAATTAAAATGGGATATATCGGGCTAGGATTCGAGTTACAGGAACAAGTGGCAAACCAACCACCCAAGAATGGAATCGTCGAGCGAAAACACTTGACAACCTCCTAGAAACAGCTTTTCTTGCCACCAGACCTTTCTCCATCAATTAAGAATCTGATGCAGTCATTAAACACATTCCTTAAATTGTAGCCATTTGTTGAGTGTTTTTTTTGTGTCTAATCCGCATATATCTCACCATTGTCCTTGATTTTCTTGACTGTATACTCTTAAATGTCAAGATATACATGTGTGATTTAGTTTACGAAGATTTTTCAGTGCCGAGAACCATGATCAGAGAGTAAAAAAAGGAGTAAGGTTCACAATGGTGTAAAATGAAAATGGAATTTACCGGGCTAGTATTTGAGTTACAGGAACAAGGGCCAAACCAACCACCCAAGAATGGAATCGTCGAGCGAAAACACTTGACAACCTCCTAGAAGCAGCTTTTCTTGCCATAAGACCTTTCTCTATCAATTAGGAATCTGATGCCGTCACTAAACACATTACTTAAATTGTAACCATTTGTTGAGTGTTTTTTTTGTGTCTAATCCGCATATATCTCACCATTGTCCTTGATTTTCTTGACTGTATATCTCTTAAATGTTAACATATACACGTGTGATTTAGTTTATGAAGATTTTTCAATGCCGAGAACCTTGATCAGAGAGTAAAAAAGGCGTAAGGTTCACAATGGTGTAAAATTAAAATGGGATATACCGGGCTAGGATTCAAGTTACAGGAACAAGGGCTAAACCAACCACCCAAGAATGGAATCGTCGAGCAAAAACACTTGACAACCTCCTAGAAGCGGCTTTTCTTGCCGCGAGACCTTTCTCCATCAATTAGGAATCTGATGCCGTCACTAAACACATTCCTTAAATTGTAGCCATTTTGTTGAGTGTTTTTTTATTGTTGTTTAATCCGCATATATATCACCATTGCCCTTGATTTTCTTGAATGTATATCTCTTAAATGTCAACATATACACGTGTGATTTAGTTTACGAAGATTTTTCAATGCCAAGAACCTCGATCAGAGAGTAAAAAAGGCGTAAGGTTCACAATGGTGTAAAATTAAAATGGGATATACCGGGCTAGTATTCGAGTTACAGGAACAAGGGCCAAACCAACCACCTAAGAATGGAATCGTCGAGCGAAAACACTTGACAACCTCCTAGAAGCAGCTTTTCTTGCCACCAGACCTTTATCCATCAATTAGGAATCTGATGCCGTCAATAAACACATTCCTTAAATTGTAGCCATTTATTGAGTGTCTAATCCGCATATATCTCACCATTGTCCTTGATTTTCTTGACTGTATATCTCTTAAATGTCAAGATATACACGTGTGATATAGTTTACGTAGATTTTTCAGTGCCGAGAACCATGATCAGAGAGTAAAAAAGGCGTAAGGTTCACAATGGTGTAAAATTAAAATGGGATTTACCGGGCTAGGATTCCAGTTACAAGAACAAGGGCCAAACCAACCACCCAAGAATGGAATCGTCGAGCGAAAACACTTCAAAACCTCCTAGAAGCAGCTTTTCTTGCCACCAGACTTTTCTCCATCAATTAGGAATCTGATGTCCTCACTAAACACATTCCTTAAATTGTAGCCATTTGTAGAGTTTTTTTTTTTGGTGTCTAATCCGCATATATACCACCATTGCCCTTGATTTTCTTGACTGTATATCTCTTAAATGTCAACATATACACGTGTGATTTAGTTTACGAAGATTTTTCAATGCCGAGAACCTCTATCAGAGAGTAAAAAAGGCGTAAGGTTCACAATGGTGTAAAATTAAAATGGGATACACCTGGCTAGGATTCGAGTTACAGGAACAAGGGCCAAACCAACCACCCAAGAATGGAATCGTCGAGCGAAAACACTTGACAACCTCTTAGAAGCAGCTTTTCTTGCCACCAGAGCTTTCTCCATCAATTAGGAATCTTATGCCGTCGCTAAACACATTCCTTAAATTGTAGCCATTTGTTTAGTTTTTTTTTTGTGTATAATCCGCATATATATCACCATTGCCCTTGATTTTCTTGACCGTATATCTCTTAAATGTCAACATATACGCGGGTGATTTAGTTTACGAAGATTTTTCAATGCCGAGAACCTCGATCAGAGAGTAAAAATGGCGTAAGGTTCACAATGGTGTAAAATTAAAATGGGATATACCGGGCTAGTATTTGAGTTACAGGAACAAGTGCCAAACCAACCACCCAAGAATGGAATCGTCGAGCGAAAACACTTGACAACCTCCTAGAAGCAGCTTTTCTTGCCACAAGACCTTTCTCCATCAATTAGGAATCTGATGCCGTCACTAAACACATTACTTAAATTATAACCATTTGTTGAGTGCATTTTTTTTGTGTTTAATCCGCATATATATCACCATTGCCCTTGATTTTCTTGACTGTATATCTCTTAAATGTTAACATATACACGTGTGATTTAGTTTACGAAGATTTTTCAATGCCGAGAACCTCGATCAGAGAGTAAAAAAGGCGTAAGGTTCACAATGGTGTAAAATTAAAATGGGATATATCGGGCTAGGATTCGAGTTACAGGAACAAGTGGCAAACCAACCACCCAAGAATAGAATCGTCGAGCAAAAACACTTGACAACCTCCTAGAAACAGCTTTTCTTGCCACCAGACCTTTCTCCATCAATTAGGAATCTGATGCCCTCATTAAACACATTCCTTAAATTGTAGCCATTTGTTGAGTGTTTTTTTTGTGTCTAATCCGCATGTATATCACCATTGCCCTTAATTTTCTTGACTGTATATCTCTTAAATGACAACATATACACGTGTGATTTAGTTTATTAAGATTTTTCATTGCCTAGAACCTTGATCAGAGAGTAAAAAAGGCGTAGGGTTCACAATGGTGTAAAATTAAAATGGGATATACTGGGCTAGGATTCGAATTACAGGAACAAGGGCTAAACCAACCACCCAAGAATGGAATCGTCGAGCGAAAACACTTGACAACCTCCTAGAAGCGGCTTTTCTTGCCGCGAGACCTTTCTCCATTAATTAGGAATCTGATGTCGTCACTAAACACATTCCTTAAATTGTAGCCATTTTGTTGAGTGTTTTTTTTTGGTTAATCCGCATATATATCACCATTGCCCTTGATTTTCTTGAATGTATATCTCTTAAATGTCAACATATACGTGTGATTTAGTTTACGAAGATTTTTCAATGCCGAGAACCTCGATCAGAGAGTAAAAAAGGCGTAAGGTTCACAATGGTGTAAAATTAAAATGGGATATACCGGGCTAGTATTCGAGTTACAGGAACAAAGGCCAAACCAACCACACAAGAATGGAATCGTCGAGCGAAAACACTTGACAACCTCCTAGAAGCAGCTTTTCTTGCCACCAGACCTTTATCCATCAATTAGGAATCTGATGCCGTCAATAAACACATTCCTTAAATTGTAGCCATTTATTGAGTGTTTTTTTTTGTGTCTAATCCGCATATAACTCACCATTGTCCTTGATTTTTTTGACTGTATATCTCTTAAATGTCAAGATATACACGTGTGATTTAGTTTACGAAGATTTTTCAGTGCCGAGAACCATGATCAGAGAGTAAAAAAGGCGTAAGGTTCACAATGGTGTAAAATTAAAATGGGATTTACCGGGCTAGTATTTGAGTTACAGGAACAAGGGCCAAACCAACCACCCAAGAATGGAATCGTCGAGCGAAAACACTTGACAACCTCCTAGAAGCAGCTTTTCTTGCCACCAGACATTTCTCTATCAATTAGGAATCTGATGCCGTCACTAAACACATTACTTAAATTGTAACCATTTGTTGAGTGTATTTTTTTGTGTCTAATCCGCATATATATCACCATTGCCCTTGATTTTCTTGACTGTATATCTCTTAAATGTTAACATATACACGTGTGATTTAGTTTACGAAGATTTTTCAATGCCGAGAACCTCGATCAGAGAGTAAAAAAGGCGTAAGGTTCACAATGGTGTAAAATTAAAATGGGATATATCGGGCTAGGATTCGAGTTACAGGAAAGTGGCAAACCAACCACCCAAGAATGGAATCGTCGAGCGAAAACACTTGACAACCTCCTAGAAACAGCTTTTCTTGCCACCAGACCTTTCTCCATCAATTAGGAATCTGATGCCGTCATTAAACACATTCCTTAAATTGTAGCCATTTGTTGAGTGTTTTTTTTTGTGTCTAATCCTCATATATATCACCATTGCCCTTAATTTTCTTGACTGTATATCTCTTAAATGTCAACATATACACGTGTGATTTAGTTTATGAAGATTTTTCCATGCCGAGAACCTTGATCAAAGAGTAAAAAAGGCGTAAGGTTCACAATGGTGTAAAATTAAAATGGGATATACCGGGCTAGGATTCGAGTTACAGGAACAAGGGCTAAACCAACCACCCAAGAATGGAATCGTCGAGCGAAAACACTTGAAAACCTCCTAGAAGCGGCTTTTCTTGCCGCGAGACCTTTCTCCATCAATTAGGAATCTGATGCCGTCACTAAACACATTCCTTAAATTGTAGCCATTTTGTTGAGTGTTTTTTTTTTGTTGTTTAATCCGCATATATATCACCATTGCCCATGATTTTCTTGAATGTATATCTCTTAAATGTCAACATATACACGTGTGATTTAGTTTACGAAGATTTTTCAATGCCGAGAACCTCGATCAGAGAGTAAAAAAGGCGTAAGGTTCACAATGGTGTAAAATTAAAATGGGATATACCGGACTAGTATTCGAGTTACATGAACAAGGGCCAAACCAACCACCTAAGAATGGAATCGTCGAGCGAAAACACTTGACAACCTCCGAGAAGCAGCTTTTCTTGCCACCAGACCTTTATCCATCAATTAGGAATCTGATGCCGTCAATAAACACATTCTTTAAATTGTAGCCATTTATTGAGTGTTTTTTTTGTGTCTAATCCGCATATATCTCACCATTGTCCTTGATTTTCTTGACTGTATATCTCTTAAATATCAAGATATACACGTGTGATTTAGTTTACGAAGATTTTTCAGTGCCGAGAACCATGATCAGAGAGTAAAAAAGGCGTAAGGTTCACAAGGGTGAAAAATTAAAATGGGATTTACCGGGCTAGGATTCGAGTTACAAGAACAAGGGCCAAACCAACCACCCAAGAATGGAATCGTCGAGCAAAAACACTTGATAACCTCCTAGAAGCAGCTTTTCTTGCCACCAGACCTTTCTCCATCAATTAGGAATCTGATGCCGTCACTAAACACATTCCGTAAATTGTAGTCATTTGTTGAGTGTTTTTTTTGGTGTCTAATCCGCATATATATCACCATTGCCCATGATTTTCTTGACTGTATATCTCTTAAATGTCAACATATACACGGGTGATTCAGTTTACGAAGAATTTTCAATGCCGAGAACCTCGATCAGAGAGTAAAAAAGGTGTAAGGTTCACAATGGTGTAAAATTAAAATGGGATATACCGGGTTAGTATTCGAGCTACAGGAACAAGGGGCAAACCAACCACCCAAGAATGGAATCGTTTAGCAAAAACACTTGACAACCTCCTAGAAGCAGCTTTTCTTGCCACCAGACCTTTCTCTATCAATTAGAAATTTGATGCCGTCACTAAACACATTACTTAAATTGTAACCATTTGTTGAGTGTTTTTTTTTTGTGTCTAATCCGCATATATATCACCATTGCCCTTGATTTTCTTGACTGTATATCTCTTAAATGTTAACATATACACGTGTGATTTAGTTTACGAAGATTTTTCAATGCCGAGAACCTCGATCAGGAAGTAAAAAAGGCGTAAGGTTCACAATGGTGTAAAATTAAAATGGGATATATCGGGCTAGGATTCGAGTTACAGGAAAAAGTGCCAAACCAACCACCCAAGAATGGAATCGTCGAGCGAAAACACTTGACAACCTCCTAGAAACAGCTTTTCTTGCCACCAGACCTTTCTCCATCAATTAGGAATCTGATGCCGTCATTAAACACATTCCTTAAATTGTAGCCATTTGTTGAGTGTTTTTTTTTGTGTCTAATCCGCATATATATCCCCATTACCCTTAATTTTCTTGACTGTATATCTCTTAAATGTCAACATATACACGTGTGATTTAGTTTATGAAGATTTTTCAATGACGAGAACCTTGATCAGAGAGTAAAAAAGGCGTAAGGTTCACAATGGTGTAAAATTAAAATGGGATATACCGGGCTAGGATTCAAGTTACAGGAACAAGGGCTAAACCAACCACCCAAGAATGGAATCGTCGATCGAAAACACTTGACAACCTCCTAGAAGCGGCTTTTCTTGCCACCAGACCTTTCTCCATCAATTAGGAATCTGATGCCGTCACTAAACAGATTCCTTAAATTGTAGCCATTTTGTTGAGTGTTTTTTTTTGTTGATTAATCCACATATATATCGCCATTGCCCTTGATTTTCTTGACTGTATATCTCTTAAATGTCAACATATACACGTGTGATTTAGTTTACGAAGATTTTTCAATGCCGAGAACCTCGATCAGAGAGTAAAAAAGGCGTAAGGTTCACAATGGTGTAAAATTAAAATGGGATATACCGGGCTAGGATTCGAGTTACAGGAACAAAGGCCAAACCAACCACCCAAGAATGGAATCGTCGAGCGAAAACACTTGACAACCTCCTAGAAGCCGCTTTTCTTGCCACCAGACCTTTCTCCATCAATTAGGAATCTGATGCCGTCACTAAACACATTCCTTAAATTGTAGCAATTTGTTAAGTGTTTTTTTTGGTGTCTAATCCGCATATATATCACCATTGCCCTTGATTTTCTTGACTGTATATCTCTTAAATGTCAACATATACAAGTGTAATTTAGTTTACGAAGATTTTTCAATGCCGAGAACCTCGATCAGAGAGTGAAAAAGGCGTAAGGTTCACAATGGTGTAAAATTAAAATGGGATATACCGGGCTATGATTCGAGGTAAAGCAACAAGGGCCAAACCAACCACCCAAGAATGGAATCGTCGAGCGAAAACACTTGACAACCTCCTAGAAGCATCTTTTCTTGCCACCAGAGCTTTATCCATCAATTAGGAATCTGATGCCGTCACTAAACACATTCCTTAAATTGTAGCCATTTATTGAGTGTTTTTTTTTGTGTCTAATCCGCATATATATCACCATTGTCCTTGATTTTCTTGACTTTATATCTCTTAAATGTCAAGATATACACGTGTGATTTAGTTTACGAAGATTTTTCAGAGTCGAGAACCACGATCAGAGAGTAAAAAAGGCGTAAGGTTCACAATTGTGTAAAATTAAAATGGATTTACCGGGCTAGGATTCGAGTTACAAGAACAAGGGCCAAACCAACCACCCAAGAATGGAATCGTCGAGCGAAAACACATGACAACCTCCTAGAAGCAGCTTTTCTTGCCACCAGACCTTTCTCCATCAATTAGGAATCTGATGCCGTCACTAAACACATTCCTTAAATTGTAGCCATTTGTTGAGTGTTTTTTTTTTTTGTGTCTAATCCGCATATATATCACCATTGCCCATGATTTTCTTGACTGTATATCTCTTAAATGTCAACATATACACGTGTGATTTAGTTTACGAAGATTTTTCAATGCCGAGAACCTCGATCAGAGAGTGAAAAAGGCGTAAGGTTCACAATGGTGTAAAATTAAAATGGGATATACCGGGCTAGGATTCGAGTTACAGGAACAAGGGCCAAACAAACCACCCAAGAATGGAATCGTCGAGCGAAAACACTTGACAACCTCCTAGAAGCATCTTTTTTCTTGCCACCAGACCTTTCTCCATCAATTAGGAATCTGATGCCGTCACTAAACACATTCCTTAAATTGTAACCATTTTTTGAGTGTTTTTTTTGGTGTCTAATCCGCATATATATCACCATTGCCCTTGATTTTCTTGATTGTATATCTCTTAAATATTAACATATACACGTGTGATTTAGTTTACGAAGATTTTTCAATGCCGAGAACCTCGATCAGAGAGTAAAAAAGGCGTAAGGTTCACAATGGTGTAAAATTAAAATGTGATATATCGGGCAAGGATTCGAGTTACAGGAACAAGTGCCAAACCAACCACCCAAGAATGAAATCATCGAGCGAAAACACTTGACAACCTCCTAGAAACAGCTTTTCTTGCCACCAGACCTTTCTCCATCAATTAGGAATCTGATTCCGTCATTAAACACATTCCTTAAATTGTAGCCATTTGTTGAGTGTTTTTTTTGGTGTCTAATCCGAATATATATCACCATTGCCCTTAATTTTCTTGACTGTATATCTCTTTAATGTCAACATATACACGTGTGATTTAGTTTACGAAGATTTTTCAATGCCGAGAACCTTGATCAGAGAGTAAAAAATGCGTATGGTTCACAATGGTGTAAAATTAAAATGAGATATACCGGGCTAGGATTCGAGTTACGGGAACAAGGGCTAAACCAACCACCCAAGAATGGAATTGTCGAGCGAAAACACTTGACAACCTCCTAGAAGCGGCTTTTCCTGCCGCAAGACCTTTCTCCATCAATTAGGAATCTGATGCCGTCACTAAACACATTCCTTAAATTGTAGCCATTTGTTGAGTGTTTTTTTTTTGGTGTTTAATCCACATATATATCACCATTGCCCTTGATTTTCTTGACTGTATATCTCTTAAATATCAACATATACACGTGTGATTTAGTTTACGAAGATTTTTCAATGCCAAGAACCTCGATCAGAGAGTAAAAAAGGCGTAAGGTTCACAATGGTGTAAAATTAAAATGGGATATACCGGGCTAGGATTCGAGTTACAGGAACAAAGGCCAAACCAACCACCCAAGAATGGAATCGTCGAGCGAAAACACTTGAAAACCTCCTAGAAGTCGCTTTTCTTGCCACCAGACCTTTCTCCATCAATTAGGAATCTGATGCCGTCACTAAACACATTCCTTAAATTGTAGCCATTTGTTGAGTGTTTTTTTGTGTCTAATCCGCATATATATCACCATTGCCCTTGATTTTCTTGATTGTATATCTCTTAAATGTCAACATATACACGTGTGATTTAGTTTACGAAGATTTTTCAATGCCGAGAACCTCGATCAGAGAGTAAAAAGGTGTGAGGTTCACAATGGTGTAAAATTAACATGGGATATACCGGGCTAGGATTCGAGTTACAGGAACAAGGGCCAAACCAACCACCCAAGAATGGAATCGTCGAGCGAAAACACTTGACAACCTCTTAGAAGCAGCTTTTCTTGCCACCAGACCTTTCTCTATCAATTAGGAATCTGATGCCGTCACTAAACACATTCCATAAATTATAGACATTTGTTGAGTGTTTTTTTTTTGTGTCTAATCCGCATATATATCACCATTGCCCTTGATTTTCTTGACTGTATATGTCTTAAATGTCAACATATACACGTGTGATTTAGTTTACGAAGATTTTTCAATGCCGAGAACCTCGATCAGAGAGTAAAAAAGGCGTAAGGTTCACAATGGTGTAAAATTAAAATGAGATATACCGGGCTACGATTCGAGTTACAGGAACAAGGGCCAAACCAACCACCCAAGAATGGAATCGTCAAGCGAAAACACTAGACAACCTCCTTGAAGCAGCTTTTCTTGCCGCCAGACCTTTCTCCATCAATTAGGAATCTGATGCCGTCCTAAACACATTCCTTAAATTGTAGCCATTTGTCGAGTGTTTTTTTTTTTGTGTCTAATCCGCATATATATCACCATTGCCCTTGATTTACTTGACTGTATATCTGTTAAATGTCAACATATACACGTGGGATTTAGTTTACGAAGATTTTTCAATGCCGAGAACCTCGATCAGACAGTGAAAAAGGCGTAAGGTTCACAATGGTGTAAAATTAAAATGGGATATACCGGGCTTGGATTCGAGTTACAGGAACAAGGGCCAAACCAACCACCCATGAATGGAATCATCGAGCGAAAACACTTGACAACCTCCTAGAAGTAGCTTTTATTGACACCAGACCTTTCTCCATCAATTAGGAATCTGATGCCGTCACTAAACACATTCCATAAATTGTAGCCATTTGTTGAGTGTTTTTTTGGTGTCTAATCCGCGTATATATCACCATTGCCGTTAATTTTCTTGACTATATATCTCTTAAATGTCAACATATACACGTGTGATTTAGTTTAGGAAGATTTTTCAATGCCGAGAACCTCGATCAGAGTGTAAAAAAGACGTAAGGTTCACAAAGGTGTAAAAATAAAATGGGATATACCGGGCTAGGATTCGAGTTACATGAACTAGGGCCAAACCAACCACCCAAGAATGGAATCGTCGAGCGAAAACACTTGACAACCTCCTAGAAGCCACTTTTCTTTCCACCAGACCTTTCTCCATCAATTAGGAATCTGATGCCGTCACTAAACACATTCCTTAAATTGTAGCCATTTGTTGAGTGTTTTTTTTGGTGTCTAATCCGCATATATATCACCATTGCCCTTGATTTTCTTGACTGTATATCTCTTAAATGTCAACATATACACGTGTGATTTAGTTTACGAAGATTTTTCAATGCCGAGAACCTCGATCAGAGAGTAAAAAAGGTGTAAGGTTCACAATGGTGTAAAATTAAAATGGGATATACCGGGCTAGGATTCGAGTTACAGGAACAAGGGCCAAACCAACCACCCAAGAATGGAATCGTCGAGCGAAAACACTTGAAAACCTCCTAGAAGCAGCTTTTCTTTCCACCAGACCTCTCTCCATCAATTAGGAATCTGATGCCGTCACTAAACACATTACATAACTTTTAACCATTTGTTGAGTGTTTTTTTTGTGTCTAATCCCCATATATATCACCATTGCCCTTGATTTTCTTGACTGTATATCTCTTAAATGTTAACATATACACGAGTGATTTAGTTTACCAAGATTTTTCAATGCCGAGAACCTCGATCAGAGAGTAAAAAAGGCGTAAGGTTCACAATGGTGTAAAATTAAAATGGGATATATCGGGCTAGGATTCGAGTTACAGGAACGAGTGCCAAACCAACCACACAAGATTGGAATCGTCAAGCGAAAACACTTGACAACCTCCTAGAAGCAGCTTTTCTTACCACCAGACCTTTCTCCATCAATTAGGAATCCGATGTCGTCATTAAACACATTCCTTAAATTGTAGCCATTTGTTGAGTTTTTTTTTTTGGTGTCTAATCCGCATATATATCACCATTGCCCTTAATTTTCTTAACTGTATATCTCTTAAATGTCAACATATACACGTGTGATTTAGTTTACGAAGATTTTTCAAAGCCGAGAACCTCGATCAGAGAGTAAAAAAGGCGTAAGGTTCACAATGGTGTAAAAATAAAATGGGATATACCGGGCTAGGATTCGAGTTATAGGAACAAGGGCCAAACCAACCACCCAAGAATGGAATCGTCGAGCGAAAACACTTGACAACCTCTTAGAAGCAGCTTTTCTTGCCACCAGACTTTTCTCCATCAATTAGGAATCTGATGTCGTCACTAAACACATTCCTTAAATTGTAGCCAGTTGTTCAGTGTTTTTTTTTGGTGTCTAATCTGCATATATATCACCATTGCCCTTTATTTTCTTGACTGTATATCTCTTAAATGTCAACATATACACGTGTGATTTAGTTTACGAAGATTTTTCATTGCCGAGAACCTGGATCAGAGAGTAAAAAAGGGGTAAGGTTAACAATGGTGTAAAGTAAAAATGGGATATACCGGGCTAGGATTCGAGTTACAGGAACAAGGGCCAAACCAACCACCCAAGAATGGAATCGTCGATCGAAAACACTTGACAACCCCCTAGAAGCAGATTTTCTTGCCACCAGACCTTTCTCTATCAATTAGGAATCTGATGCCGTGACTAAACACATTCCTTAAATTGTAGCCTTTTGTTAAGTGTTTTTTTTTGTGTCTAATCCGCATATATATCACCATTGCCCTTGATTTTCTTGACTGTATATCTCTTAAATGTCAACAAATACACGTGTGATTTAGTTTAGGAAGATTTTTCAGTGCCGAGAACCTCGATCAGAGAGTAAAAAAGGCGTAAGGTTCACATTGGTGTAAAAATAAAATCGGATATACAAGGCTAGGATTCGAGTTATAGGAACAAGGGTCAAACCAACCACCCAAGAATGGAATCGTCGAGCGAAAACACTTGACAACCCCCTTTAAGCAGCTTTTCTTTCCACCAGACCTTTCTCTGTCAATTAGGAATCTGATGCCGTGACTAAACACATTCCTTAAATTGTAGCCATTTGTTGAGTGTTTTTTTTATTGTGTCAAATCCGCATATATATCACCATTGCCCTTGATTTTCTTGACTGTATATCTCTTAAATGTCAACATATACATGTGTGATTTAGTTTACGAAGATTTTTCAATGCCGAGAACCTCGATCAGAGAGTAAAAAAGACGTACGGTTCACAATGGTGTAAAACTAAAATGGGGATTACCGGGCTAGAATTCGAGTTACAGGAACAAGGGCCAAACCAACCACCCAAGAATGGAATCGTCGCGCGAAAACACTTGACAACCTCCTAGAAGCAGCTTTTCTTGCCACCAGACCTTTATCCATCAATTAGGAATCGAATGCCGTCAATAAACACATTCCTTAAATTGTAGCCATTTATTGAGTGTTTTTTTGTGTCTAATCCGCATATATCTCACCATTGTCCTTGATTTTCTTGACTGTATATCTCTTAATTGTCAAGATATACACGTGTGATTTAGTTTACGAAGATTTTTCAGTGCCGAGAACCATGATCAGAGAGTAAAAAAAGGCGTAAGGTTCACAATGGTGTAAAATTAAAATGTGATTTACCGGGCTAGTATTTGAGTTACCGGAACAAGGGCCAAACCAACCACCCAAGAATGGAATCGTCGAGCGAAAACACTTGACAACCTCCTAGAAGCAGCTTTTCTTGCCACAAGACCTTTCTCTATCAATTAGGAATCTGATGCCGTCACTAAACACATTACTTAAATTGTAACCATTTGTTGAGTGTATTTTTTTGGTGTCTAATCCGCATATATATCACCATTGCCCTTGATTTTCTTGACTGTATATCTCTTAAATATCAACATATACACGTGTGATTTAGTTTACGAAGATTTTTCAAAGCCGAGAACCTCGATCAGAGAGTAAAAAAGGCGTAAGGTTCACAATGGTGTAAAAATAAAATGGGATATACCGGGCTAGGATTCGAGTTATAGGAACAAGGGCCAAACCAACCACCCAAGATTGGAATCGTCGAGCGAAAATACTTGACAACCTCTTAGAAGCAGCTTTTCTTGCCACCAGACTTTTCTCCATCAATTAGGAATCTGATGTCGTCACTAAACACATTCCTTAAATTGTAGCCAGTTGTTCAGTGTTTTTTTTTGGTGTCTAATCTGCATATATATCACCATTGCCCTTTATTTTCTTGACTGTATATCTCTTAAATGTCAACATATACACGTGTGATTTAGTTTACGAAGATTTTTCAATGCCGAGAACCTGGATCAGAGAGTAAAAAAGGGGTAAGGTTAACAATGGTGTAAAGTAAAAATGGGATATACCGGGCTAGGATTCGAGTTACAGGAACAAGGGCCAAACCAACCACCCAAGAATGGAATCGTCGATCGAAAACACTTGACAACCCCCTAGAAGCATATTTTCTTGCCACCAGACCTTTCTCTATCAATTAGGAATCTGATGCCGTGACTAAACACATTCCTTAAATTGTAGCCTTTTGTTAAGTGTTTTTTTGTGTCTAATCCGCATATATATCACCATTGCCCTTGATTTTCTTGACTGTATATCTCTTAAATGTCAACAAATACACGTGTGATTTAGTTTAGGAAGATTTTTCAGTGCCGAGAACCTCGATCAGAGAGTAAAAAAGGCGTAAGGTTCACATTGGTGTAAAAATAAAATCGGATATACAGGGCTAGGATTCGAGTTATAGGAACAAGGGTCAAACCAACCACCCAAGAATGGAATCGTCGAGCGAAAACACTTGACAACCCCCTTTAAGCAGCTTTTCTTTCCACCAGACCTTTCTCTGTCAATTAGGAATCTGATGCCGTGACTAAACACATTCCTTAAATTGTAGCCATTTGTTGAGTGTTTTTTTTATTGTGTCAAATCCGCATATATATCACCATTGCCCTTGATTTTCTTGACTGTATATCTCTTAAATGTCAACATATACATGTGTGATTTAGTTTACGAAGATTTTTCAATGCCGAGAACCTCGATCAGAGAGTAAAAAAGACGTACGGTTCACAATGGTGTAAAACTAAAATGGGGATTACCGGGCTAGAATTCGAGTTACAGGAACAAGGGCCAAACCAACCACCCAAGAATGGAATCGTCGCGCGAAAACACTTGACAACCTCCTAGAAGCAGCTTTTCTTGCCACCAGACCTTTATCCATCAATTAGGAATCGAATGCCGTCAATAAACACATTCCTTAAATTGTAGCCATTTATTGAGTGTTTTTTTGTGTCTAATCCGCATATATCTCACCATTGTCCTTGATTTTCTTGACTGTATATCTCTTAATTGTCAAGATATACACGTGTGATTTAGTTTACGAAGATTTTTCAGTGCCGAGAACCATGATCAGAGAGTAAAAAAAGGCGTAAGGTTCACAATGGTGTAAAATTAAAATGTGATTTACCGGGCTAGTATTTGAGTTACCGGAACAAGGGCCAAACCAACCACCCAAGAATGGAATCGTCGAGCGAAAACACTTGACAACCTCCTAGAAGCAGCTTTTCTTGCCACAAGACCTTTCTCTATCAATTAGGAATCTGATGCCGTCACTAAACACATTACTTAAATTGTAACCATTTGTTGAGTGTATTTTTTTGGTGTCTAATCCGCATATATATCACCATTGCCCTTGATTTTCTTGACTGTATATCTCTTAAATATCAACATATACACGTGTGATTTAGTTTACGAAGATTTTTCAAAGCCGAGAACCTCGATCAGAGAGTAAAAAAGGCGTAAGGTTCACAATGGTGTAAAAATAAAATGGGATATACCGGGCTAGGATTCGAGTTATAGGAACAAGGGCCAAACCAACCACCCAAGATTGGAATCGTCGAGCGAAAATACTTGACAACCTCTTAGAAGCAGCTTTTCTTGCCACCAGACTTTTCTCCATCAATTAGGAATCTGATGTCGTCACTAAACACATTCCTTAAATTGTAGCCAGTTGTTCAGTGTTTTTTTTTGGTGTCTAATCTGCATATATATCACCATTGCCCTTTATTTTCTTGACTGTATATCTCTTAAATGTCAACATATACACGTGTGATTTAGTTTACGAAGATTTTTCAATGCCGAGAACCTGGATCAGAGAGTAAAAAAGGGGTAAGGTTAACAATGGTGTAAAGTAAAAATGGGATATACCGGGCTAGGATTCGAGTTACAGGAACAAGGGCCAAACCAACCACCCAAGAATGGAATCGTCGATCGAAAACACTTGACAACCCCCTAGAAGCATATTTTCTTGCCACCAGACCTTTCTCTATCAATTAGGAATCTGATGCCGTGACTAAACACATTCCTTAAATTGTAGCCTTTTGTTAAGTGTTTTTTTGTGTCTAATCCGCATATATATCACCATTGCCCTTGATTTTCTTGACTGTATATCTCTTAAATGTCAACAAATACACGTGTGATTTAGTTTAGGAAGATTTTTCAGTGCCGAGAACCTCGATCAGAGAGTAAAAAAGGCGTAAGGTTCACATTGGTGTAAAAATAAAATCGGATATACAGGGCTAGGATTCGAGTTATAGGAACAAGGGTCAAACCAACCACCCAAGAATGGAATCGTCGAGCGAAAACACTTGACAACCCCCTTTAAGCAGCTTTTCTTTCCACCAGACCTTTCTCTGTCAATTAGGAATCTGATGCCGTGACTAAACACATTCCTTAAATTGTAGCCATTTGTTGAGTGTTTTTTTTATTGTGTCTAATCCGCATATATATCACCATTGCCCTTGATTTTCTTGACTGTATATCTCTTAAATGTCAACATATACATGTGTGATTTAGTTTACGAAGATTTTTCAATGCCGAGAACCATGATCAGAGAGTAAAAAAGGCGTACGGTTCACAATGGTGTAAAACTAAATTGGGGATTACCGGGCTAGAATTCGAGTTACAGGAACAAGGGCCAAACCAACCACCCAAGAATGGAATCGTCCAGCGAAAACACTTGACAACCTCCTAGAAGCAGCTTTTCTTGCCACCAGACCTTTATCCATCAATTAGGAATCGGATGCCGTCAATAAACACATTCCTTAAATTGTAGCCATTTATTGAGTGTTTTTTTGTGTCTAATCCGCATATATCTCACCATTGTCCTTGATTTTCTTGACTGTATATCTCTTAATTGTCAAGATATACACGTGTGATTTAGTTTACGAAGATTTTTCAGTGCCGAGAACCATGATCAGAGAGTAAAAAAAGGCGTAAGGTTCACAATGGTGTAAAATTAAAATGTGATTTACCGGGCTAGTATTTGAGTTACCGGAACAAGGGCCAAACCAACCACCCAAGAATGGAATCGTCGAGCAAAAACACTTGACAACCTCCTAGAAGCAGCTTTTCTTGCCACAAGACCTTTCTCTATCAATTAGGAATCTGATGCCGTCACTAAACACATTACTTAAATTGTAACCATTTGTTGAGTGTATTTTTTTGTGTCTAATCCGCATATATATCACCATTGCCCATGATTTTCTTCACTTTATATCTCTTAAATTTTAACATATACACGTGTGTTCTAGTTTACGAAGATTTTTCAGTGCCGAGAACCTCGATCAGAGAGTAAAAAAGGCGTAAGGTTCACAATGGTGTAAAATTAAAATGGGATAAATCGGGCTAGGATTCGAGTTACAGGAACAAGTGGCAAACCAACCACCCAAGAATGGAATCGTCGAGCGAAAACACTTGACAACCTCCTAGAAGCAGCTTTCTTGCCACCAGACCTTTCTCCATCAATTAGGAATCTGATGTCGTCATTAAACACATTCCTTAAATTGTAGCCATTTGTTGAGTGTTTTTTTTGTGTCTAATCCGGATATATATCACCATTGCCATTAATTTTCTTGACTGTATATCTCTTAAATGTCAACATATACACGTGTGATTTAGTTTATGAAGATTTTTCAATGCCGAGAACCTTGATCAGAGAGTAAAAAAGGCGTAAGGTTCACAATGGTGTAAAATTAAAATGGGATATACCGGGCTAGGATTCAAGTTACAGGAACAAGGGCTAAACCAACCACCCAAGAATGGAATCGTCGAGCAAAAACACTTGACAACCTCCTAGAAGCGGCTTTTCTTGCCGCGAGACCTTTCTCCATCAATTAGGAATCTGATGCCGTCACTAAACACATTCCTTAAATTGTAGCCATTTTGTTGAGTGTTTTTTTATTGTTGTTTAATCCGCATATATATCACCATTGCCCTTGATTATCTTGAATGTATATCTCTTAAATGTCAACATATACACGTGTGATTCAGTTTACGAAGATTTTTCAATGCCGAGAACCTCGATCAGAGAGTAAAAAAGGCGTAAGGTTCACAATGGTGTAAAATTAAAATGGGATATACCGGGCTAGTATTCGAGTTACAGGAACAAGGGCCAAACCAACCACCCAAGAATGGAATCGTCGAGCGAAAACACTTGACAACCTCCTAGAAGCAGCTTTTCTTGCCACCAGACCTTTATCCATCAATTAGGAATCTGATGCCGCCAATAAACACATTCCTTAAATTGTAGCCATTTATTGAGTGTCTAATCCGCATATATCTCACCATTGTCCTTGATTTTCTTGACTGTATATCTCTTAAATGTCAAGATATACACGTGTGATATAGTTTACGTAGATTTTTCAGTGCCGAGAACCATGATCAGAGAGTAAAAAAGGCGTAAGGTTCACAATGGTGTAAAATTAAAATGGGATTTACCGGGCTAGGATTCCAGTTACAAGAACAAGGGCCAAACCAACCACCCAAGATTGGAATCGTCGAGCGAAAACACTTCAAAACCTCCTAGAAGCAGCTTTTCTTGCCACCAGACTTTTCTCCATCAATTAGGAATCTGATGTCCTCACTAAACACATTCCTTAAATTGTAGCCATTTGTAGAGTATTTTTTTTGGGTGTCTAATCCGCATATACACCACCATTGCCCTTGATTTTCTTGACTGTATATCTCTTAAATGTCAACATATACACGTGTGATTTAGTTTACGAAGATTTTTCACTGCCGAGAACCTCTATCAGAGAGTAAAAAAGGAGTAAGGTTCACAATGGTGTAAAATTAAAATGGGATACACCTGGCTAGGATTCGAGTTACAGGAACAAGGGCCAAACCAACTACCCAAGAATGGAATCGTCGAGCGAAAACACTTGACAACCTCTTAGAAGCAGCTTTTCTTGCCACCAGAGCTTTCTCCATCAATTAGGAATCTTATGCCGTCGCTAAACACATTCCTTAAATTGTAGCCATTTGTTGAGTTTTTTTTTTGTGTATAATCCGCATATATATCACCATTGCCCTTGATTTTCTTGACCGTATATCTCTTAAATGTCAACATATACGCGGGTGATTTAGTTTACGAAGATTTTTCAATGCCGAGAACCTCGATCAGAGAGTAAAAATGGCGTAAGGTTCACAATGGTGTAAAATTAAAATGGGATATACCGGGCTAGTATTTGAGTTACAGGAACAAGTGCCAAACCAACCACCCAAGAATGGAATCGTCGAGCGAAAACACTTGACAACCTCCTAGAAGCAGCTTTTCTTGCCACAAGACCTTTCTCCATCAATTAGGAATCTGATGCCGTCACTAAACACATTACTTAAATTATCACCATTTGTTGAGTGCATTTTTTTTGTGTCTAATCCGCATTTATATCACCATTGCCCTTGATTTTCTTGACTGTATATCTCTTAAATGTTAACATATGCACGTGTGATTTAGTTTACGAAGATTTTTCAATGCCGAGAACCTCGATCAGAGAGTAAAAAAGGCGTAAGGTTCACAATGGTGTAAAATTAAAATGGGATATATCGGGCTAGGATTCGAGTTACAGGAACAAGTGGCAAACCAACCACCCAAGAATGGAATCGTTGAGCAAAAACACTTGACAACCTCCTAGAAACAGCTTTTCTTGCCACCAGACCTTTCTCCATCAATTAGGAATCTGATGCCATCATTAAACACATTCCTTAAATTGTAGCCATTTGTTGAGTGTTTTTTTTGTGTCTAATCCGCATGTATATCACCATTGCCCTTAATTTTCTTGACTGTATATCTCTTAAATGTCAACATATACACGTGTGATTTAGTTTATGAAGATATTTCATTGCCTAGAACCTTGATCAGAGAGTAAAAAAGGCGTAGGGTTCACAATGGTGTAAAATTAAAATGGGATATACCGGGCTAGGATTCGAATTACAGGAACAAGGGCTAAACCAACCACCCAAGAATGGAATCGTCGAGCGAAAACACTTGACAACCTCCTAGAAGCGGCTTTTCTTGCCGCGAGACCTTTCTCCATGAATTAGGAATCTGATGTCGTCACTAAACACATTCCTTAAATTGTAGCAATTTTGTTGAGTGTTTTTTTTTGTTTAATCCGCATATATATCACCATTGCCCTTGATTTTCTTGAATGTATATGTCTTAAATGTCAACATATACGTGTGATTTAGTTTACGAAGATTTTTCAATGCCGAGAACCTCGATCAGAGAGTAAAAAAGGCGTAAGGTTCACAATGGTGTAAAATTAAAATGGGATATACCGGGCTAGTATTCGAGTTACAGGAACAAGGGCCAAACCAACCACACAAGAATGGAATCGTCGAGCGAAAACACTTGACAACCTCCTGGAAGCAGCTTTTCTTGCCACCAGACCTTTATCCATCAATTAGGAATCTGATGCCGATAATAAACACATTCCTTAAATTGTAGCCATTTATTGAGTGTTTTTTTTGTGTCTAATCCGCATATAACTCACCATTGTCCTTGATTTTTTTGACTGTATATCTCTTAAATGTCAAGATATACACGTGTGATTTAGTTTACGAAAATTTTTCAGTGCCGAGAACCATAATCAGGAAGTAAAAAAGGCGTAAGGTTCACAATGGTGTAAAATTAAAATGGGATTTTCCGGGCTAGTATTTGAGTTACAGGAACAAGGGCCAAACCAACCACCCAAGAATGGAATCGTCGAGCGAAAACACTTGACAACCTCCTAGAAGCAGCTTTTCTTGCCACAAGACATTTCTCTATCAATTAGGAATCTGATGCCGTCACTAAACACATTACTTAAATTGTAACCATTTGTTGAGTGTATTTTTTTGTGTCTAATCCGCATATATATCACCATTGCCCTTGATTTTCTTGACTGTATATCTCTTAAATGTTAACATATACACGTGTGATTTAGTTTACGAAGATTGTTCAATGCCGAGAACCTCGATCAGAGAGTAAAAAGGGCGTAAGGTTCACAATGGTGTAAAATTAAAATGGGATATATCGGGCTAGGATTCGAGTTGCAGGAAAGTGGCAAACCAACCACCCAAGAATGGAATCGTCGAGCGAAAACACTTGACAACCTCCTAGAAACAGCTTTTCTTGCCACCAGACCTTTCTCCATCAATTAGGAATCTGATGCCGTCATTAAACACATTCCTTAAATTGTAGCCATTTGTTGAGTGTTTTTTTTTTTGTGTCTAATCCTCATATATATCACCATTGCCCTTAATTTTCTTGACTGTATATCTCTTAAATGTCAACATATACACGTGTGATTTAGTTTATGAAGATTTTTCCATGCCGAGAACCTTGATCAAAGAGTAAAAAAGGCGTAAGGTTCACAATGGTGTAAAATTAAAATGGGATATACCGGGCTAGGATTCGAGTTACAGGAACAAGGGCTAAACCAACCACCCAAGAATGGAATCGTCGAGCGAAAACACTTGAAAACCTCCTAGAAGCGGCTTTTCTTGCCGCGAGACCTTTCTCCATCAATTAGGAATCTGATGCCGTCACTAAACACATTCCTTAAATTGTAGCCATTTTGTTGAGTGTTTTTTTTTTTTTTTTTGTTGTTTAATCCGCATATATATCACCATTGCCCTTGATTTTCTTGAATGTATATCTCTTAAATGTCAACATATACACGTGTGATTTAGTTTACGAAGATTTTTCAATGCCGAGAACCTCGATCAGAGAGTAAAAAAGGCGTAAGGTTCACAATAGTGTAAAATTAAAATGGGATATACCGGACTAGTATTCGAGTTACAGGAACAAGGGCCAAACCAACCACCTAAGAATGGAATCGTCGAGCGAAAACACTTGACAACCTCCTAGAAGCAGCTTTTCTTGCCACCAGACCTTTATCCATCAATTAGGAATCTGATGCCGTCAATAAACACATTCTTTAAATTGTAGCCATTTATTGAGTGTTTTTTTTTGTGTCTAATCCGCATATATCTCACCATTGTCCTTGATTTTCTTGACTGTATATCTCTTAAATATCAAGATATACACGTGTGATTTAGTTTACGAAGATTTTTCAGTGCCAAGAACCATGATCAGAGAGTAAAAAAGGCGTAAGGTTCACAAGGGTGAAAAATTAAAATGGGATTTACCGGGCTAGGATTCGAGTTACAAGAACAAGGGCCAAACCAACCACCCAAGAATGGAATCGTCGAGCGAAAACACTTGATAACCTCCTAGAAGCAGCTTTTCTTGCCACCAGACCTTTCTCCATCAATTAGGAATCTGATGCCGTCACTAAACACATTCCTTAAATTGTAGTGATTTGTTGAGTGTTTTTTTTTGGTGTCTAATCCGCATATATATCACCATTGCCCATGATTTTCTTGACTGTATATCTCTTAAATGTCAACATATACACGGGTGATTTAGTTTACGAAGAATTTTCAATGCCGAGAACCTCGATCAGAGAGTAAAAAAGGCGTAAGGTTCACAATGGTGTAAAATTAAAATGGGATATACCGGGTTAGTATTCGAGCTACAGGAACAAGGGCCAAACCAACCACCCAAGAATGGAATCGTCTAGCGAAAACACTTGACAACCTCCTAGAAGCAGCTTTTCTTGCCATCAGACCTTTCTCTATCAATTAGAAATCTGATGCCGTCACTAAACACATTACTTAAATTGTAACCATTTGTTGAGTGTTTTTTTTTTGTGTCTAATCCGCATATATATCACCATTGCCCTTGATTTTCTTGACTGTATATCTCTTAAATGTTAACATATACACGTGTGATTTAGTTTACGAAGATTTTTCAATGCCGAGAACCTCGATCAGGAAGTAAAAAAGGCGTAAGGTTCACAATGGTGTAAAATTAAAATGGGATATATCGGGCTAGGATTCGAGTTACAGGAAAAAGTGCCAAACCAACCACCCAAGAATGGAATCGTCGAGCGAAAACACTTGACAACCTCCTAGAAACAGCTTTTCTTGCCACCAGACCTTTCTCCATCAATTAGGAATCTGATGCCGTCATTAAACACATTCCTTAAATTGTAGCCATTTGTTGAGTGTTTTTTTTTGTGTCTAATCCGCATATATATCCCCATTACCCTTAATTTTCTTGACTGTATATCTCTTAAATGTCAACATATACACGTGTGATTTAGTTTATGAAGATTTTTCAATGACGAGAACCTTGATCAGAGAGTAAAAAAGGCGTAAGGTTCACAATGGTGTAAAATTAAAATGGGATATACCGGGCTAGGATTCGAGTTACAGGAACAAGGGCTAAACCAACCACCCAAGAATGGAATCGTCGATCGAAAACACTTGACAACCTCCTAGAAGCGGCTTTTCTTGCCACCAGACCTTTCTCCATCAATTAGGAATCTGATGCCGTCACTAAACAGATTCCTTAAATTGTAGCCATTTTGTTGAGTGTTTTTTTTTTGTTGATTAATCCACATATATATCGCCATTGCCCTTGATTTTCTTGACTGTATATCTCTTAAATGTTAACATATACACGTGTGATTTAGTTTACGAAGATTTTTCATTGCCGAGAACCTCGATCAGAGAGTAAAAAAGGCGTAAGGTTCACAATGGTGTAAAATTAAAATGGGATATACCGGGCTAGGATTCGAGTTACAGGAACAAAGGCCAAACCAACCACCCAAGAATGGAATCGTCGAGCGAAAACACTTGACAACCTCCTAGAAGCCGCTTTTCTTGCCACCAGACCTTTCTCCATCAATTAGGAATCTGATGCCGTCACTAAACACATTCCTTAAATTGTAGCAATTTGTTAAGTGTTTTTTTTGGTGTCTAATCCGCATATATATCACCATTGCCCTTGATTTTCTTGACTGTATATCTCTTAAATGTCAACATATACAAGTGTAATTTAGTTTACGAAGATTTTTCAATGCCGAGAACCTCGATCAGAGAGTGAAAAAGGCGTAAGGTTCACAATGGTGTAAAATTAAAATGGGATATACCGGGCTATGATTCGAGTTAAAGCAACAAGGGCCAAACCAACCACCCAAGAATGGAATCGTCGAGCGAAAACACTTGACAACCTCCTAGAAGCATCTTTTCTTGCCACCAGAGCTTTATCCATCAATTAGGAATCTGATGCCGTCACTAAACACATTCCTTAAATTGTAGCCATTTATTGAGTGTTTTTTTTGGTGTCTAATCCGCATATATATCACCATTGTCCTTGATTTTCTTGACTGTATATCTCTTAAATGTCAAGATATACACGTGTGATTTAGTTTACGAAGATTTTTCAGAGTCGAGAACCACGATCAGAGAGTAAAAAAGGCGTAAGGTTCACAATTGTGTAAAATTAAAATGGATTTACCGGGCTAGGATTCGAGTTACAAGAACAAGGGCCAAACCAACCACCCAAGAATGGAATCGTCGAGCGAAAACACTTGACAACCTCCTAGAAGCAGCTTTTCTTGCCACCAGACCTTTCTCCATCAATTAGGAATCTGATGCCGTCACTAAACACATTCCTTAAATTGTAGCCATTTGTTGAGTGTTTTTTTTGTGTCTAATCCGCATATATATCACCATTGCCCATGATTTTCTTGACTGTATATCTCTTAAATGTCAACGTATACACGTGTGATTTAGTTTACGAAGATTTTTCAATGCCGAGAACCTCGATCAGAGAGTGAAAAAGGCGTAAGGTTCACAATGGTGTAAAATTAAAATGGGATATACCGGGCTAGGATTCGAGTTACAGGAACAAGGGCCAAACAAACCACCCAAGAATGGAATCGTCGAGCGAAAACACTTGACAACCTCCTAGAAGCATCTTTTTTCTTGCCACCAGACCTTTCTCCATCAATTAGGAATCTGATGCCGTCACTAAACACATTCCTTAAATTGTAACCATTTTTTGAGTGTTTTTTTTGGTGTCTAATCCGCATATATATCACCATTGCCCTTGATTTTCTTGATTGTATATCTCTTAAATATTAACAAATACACGTGTGATTTAGTTTACGAAGATTTTTCAATGCCGAGAACCTCGATCAGAGAGTAAAAAAGGCGTAAGGTTCACAATGGTGTAAAATTAAAATGTGATATATCGGGCAAGGATTCGAGTTACAGGAACAAGTGCCAAACCAACCACCCAAGAATGAAATCGTCGAGCGAAAACACTTGACAACCTCCTAGAAACAGCTTTTCTTGCCACCAGACCTTTCTCCATCAATTAGGAATCTGATGCCGTCATTAAACACATTCCTTAAATTGTAGCCATTTGTTGAGTGTTTTTTTTGGTGTCTAATCCGAATATATATCACCATTGCCCTTAATTTTCTTGACTGTATATCTCTTTAATGTCAACATATACACGTGTGATTTAGTTTACGAAGATTTTTCAATGCCGAGAACCTTGATCAGAGAGTAAAAAATGCGTATGGTTCACAATGGTGTAAAATTAAAATGAGATATACCGGGCTAGGATTCGAGTTACAGGAACAAAGGCCAAACCAACCACCCAAGAATGGAATCGTCGAGCGAAAACACTTGAAAACCTCCTAGAAGTCGCTTTTCTTGCCACCAGACCTTTCTCCATCAATTAGGAATCTGATGCCGTCACTAAACACATTCCTTAAATTGTAGCCATTTGTTGAGTGTTTTTTTGTGTCTAATCCGCATATATATCACCATTGCCCTTGATTTTCTTGATTGTATATCTCTTAAATGTCAACATATACACGTGTGATTTAGTTTACGAAGATTTTTCAATGCCGAGAACCTCGATCAGAGAGTAAAAAGGTGTAAGGTTCACAATGGTGTAAAATTAACATGGGATATACCGGGCTAGGATTCGAGTTACAGGAACAAGGGCCAAACCAACCACCCAAGAATGGAATCGTCGAGCGAAAACACTTGACAACCTCTTAGAAGCAGCTTTTCTTGCCACCAGACCTTTCTCTATCAATTAGGAATCTGATGCCGTCACTAAACACATTCCATAAATTATAGCCATTTGTTGAGTGTTTTTTTTTTTGTGTCTAATCCGCATATATATCACCATTGCCCTTGATTTTCTTGACTGTATATCTCTTAAATGTCAACATATACACGTGTGATTTAGTTTACGAAGATTTTTCAATGCCGAGAACCTCGATCAGAGAGTAAAAAAGGCGTAAGGTTCACAATGGTGTAAAATTAAAATGAGATATACCGGGCTACGATTCGAGTTACAGGAACAAGGGCCAAACCAACCACCCAAGAATGGAATCGTCAAGCGAAAACATTAGACAACCTCCTTGAAGCAGCTTTTCTTGCCGCCAGACCTTTCTCCATCAATTAGGAATCTGATGCCGTCCTAAACACATTCCTTAAATTGTAGCCATTTGTCGAGTGTTTTTTTTTTGTGTCTAATCCGCCTATATATATCACCATTGCCCTTGATTTACTTGACTGTATATCTCTTAAATGTCAACATATACACGTGGGATTTAGTTTACGAAGATTTTTCAATGCCGAGAACCTCGATCAGACAGTGAAAAAGGCGTAAGGTTCACAATGGTGTAAAATTAAAATGGGATATACCGGGCTTGGATTCGAGTTACATGAACAAGGGCCAAACCAACCACCCATGAATGGAATCATCGAGCGAAAACACTGGACAACCTCCTAGAAGTAGCTTTTATTGACACCAGACCTTTCTCCATCAATTAGGAATCTGATGCCGTCACTAAACACATTCCATAAATTGTGGCCATTTGTTGAGTGTTTTTTTGGTGTCTAATCCGCGTATATATCACCATTGCCGTTAATTTTCTTGACTATATATCTCTTAAATGTCAACATATACACGTGTGATTTAGTTTAGGAAGATTTTTCAATGCCGAGAACCTCGATCAGAGTGTAAAAAAGACGTAAGGTTCACAAAGGTGTAAAAATAAAATGGGATATACCGGGCTAGGATTCGAGTTACAGGAACAAGGGCCAAACCAACCACCCAAGAATGGAATCGTCGAGCGAAAACACTTGACAACCTCCTAGAAGCCACTTTTCTTTCCACCAGACCTTTCTCCATCAATTAGGAATCTGATGCCGTCACTAAACACATTCCTTAAATTGTAGCCATTTGTTGAGTGTTTTTTTTGGTGTCTAATCCGCATATATATCACCATTGCCCTTGATTTTCTTGACTGTATATCTCTTAAATGTCAACATATACACGTGTGATTTAGTTTATGAAGATTTTTCAATGCCGAGAACCTCGATCAGAGAGTAAAAAAGGTGTAAGGTTCACAATGGTGTAAAATTAAAATGGGATATACCGGGCTAGGATTCGAGTTACAGGAACAAGGGCCAAACCAACCACCCAAGAATGGAATCGTCGAGCGAAAACACTTGACAACCTCCTAGAAGCAGCTTTTCTTTCCACCAGACCTCTCTCCATCAATTAGGAATCTGATGCCGTCACTAAACACATTACATAATTTTAACCATTTGTTGAGTGTTTTTTTTGTGTCTAATCCCCATATATATCACCATTGCCCTCGATTTTCTTGACTGTATATCTCTTAAATGTTAACATATACACGAGTGATTTAGTTTACCAAGATTTTTCAATGCCGAGAACCTCGATCAGAGAGTAAAAAAGGCGTAAGGTTCACAATGGTGTAAAATTAAAATGGGATATATCGGGCTAGGATTCGAGTTACAGGAACAAGTGCCAAACCAACCACACAAGATTGGAATCGTCAAGCGAAAACACTTGACAACCTCCTAGCAACAGCTTTTCTTACCACCAGACCTTTCTCCATCAATTAGGAATCTGATGTCGTCATTAAACACATTCCTTAAATTGTAGCCATTTGTTGTGTTTTTTTTTTTGGTGTCTAATCCGCATATATATCACCATTGCCCTTAATTTTCTTAACTGTATATCTCTTAAATGTCAACATATACACGTGTGATTTAGTTTACGAAGATTTTTCAATGCCGAGAACC
The DNA here is from genome assembly GCA_030545235.1 of Helianthus tuberosus. NCBI lineage: Eukaryota > Viridiplantae > Streptophyta > Magnoliopsida > Asterales > Asteraceae > Helianthus > Helianthus tuberosus. The sequence goes on from CM060415.1 coordinate 54,250, forward strand.
TCATTCAGAGAGTAAAACAGGCGTAAGGTTCACAATGGTGTAAAATTAAAATGGGATATACCGGGCAAGAATTCAAGTTACAGGAACAAGGGCCAAACCAACCACCCAAGAATGGAATCGTCAAGCGAAAACACTTGACAACCTCCTAGAAGCAGCTTTTCTTGTCGCCGGACCTTTCGCCATCAATTAGGAATCTGATGCCGTCCTAAACACATTCCTTAAATTGTAGCCATTTGTTGAGTGTTTTTTTGGTGTCTAATCCGCATATATATCACCATTGTCCTTGATTTTCTTGACTGTATATCTCTTAAATGTCAACATATACACGTGTGATTTAGTTTACGAAGATTTTTCAAAGCCGAGAACCTCGATCAGAGAGTAAAAAAGGCGTAAGGTTCACAATGGTGTAAAAATAAAATGGGATATACCGGGCTAGGATTCGAGTTATAGGAACAAGGGCCAAACCAACCACCCAAGAATGGAATCGTCGAGCGAAAACACTTGACAACCTCTTAGAAGCAGCTTTTCTTGCCACCAGACTTTTCTCCATCAATTAGGAATCTGATGTCGTCACTAAACACATTCCTTAAATTGTAGCCAGTTGTTCAGTGTTTTTTTTTGGTGTCTAATCTGCATATATATCACCATTGCCCTTTATTTTCTTGACTGTATATCTCTTAAATGTCAACATATACACGTGTGATTTAGTTTACGAAGATTTTTCAATGCCGAGAACCTGGATCAGAGAGTAAAAAAGGGGTAAGGTTAACAATGGTGTAAAGTAAAAATGGGATATACCGGGCTAGGATTCGAGTTACAGGAACAAGGGCCAAACCAACCACCCAAGAATGGAATCGTCGATCGAAAACACTTGACAACCCCCTAGAAGCAGATTTTCTTGCCACCAGACCTTTCTCTATCAATTAGGAATCTGATGCCGTGACTAAACACATTCCTTAAATTGTAGCCTTTTGTTAAGTGTTTTTTTGGTGTCTAATCCGCATATATATCACCATTGCCCTTGATTTTCTTGACTATATATCTCTTAAATGTCAACATATACACGTGTGATTTAGTTTACGAAGATTTTTCAATGTCGAGAACCTCGACCAGAGAGTAAAAAAGGCGTAAGGTTCACAATGGTGTAAAATTAAAATGGGATATACCGGGCTAGGATTCGAGTTACAGGAATAAGGGTCAAACCAACCACCCAAGAATGGAATCGTCGAGCGAAAACACTTGACAACCCCCTTTAAGCAGCTTTTCTTTCCACCAGACCTTTCTCTGTCAATTAGGAATCTGATGCCGTGACTAAACACATTCCTTAAATTGTAGCCATTTGTTGAGTGTTTTTTTTATTGTGTCTAATCCGCATATATATCACCATTGCCCTTGATTTTCTTGACTGTATATCTCTTAAATGTCAACATATACATGTGTGATTTAGTTTACGAAGATTTTTCAATGCCGAGAACCTCGATCAGAGAGTAAAAAAGACGTACGGTTCACAATGGTGTAAAACTAAAATGGGGATTACCGGGCTAGAATTCGAGTTACAGGAACAAGGGCCAAACCAACCACCCAAGAATGGAATCGTCAAGCGAAAACACTTAACAACCTCCTAGAAGCAGCTTTTCTTGCCACCAGACCTTTCTCCATCAATTAGAAATCTGATGCCGTCACTAAACACATTCCTTAAATTGTAGTTATTTGTTGAGTGTTTTTTTGTGTCTAATCCGCATATATATCACCATTGCCGTTAATTTTCTTGACTGTATATCTCTTAAATGTCACCAAATACACGTGTGATTTAGTTTAGGAAGATTTTTCAGTGCCGAGAACCTCGATCAGAGAGTAAAAAAGGCGTAAGGTTCACATTGGTGTAAAAATAAAATCGGATATACCGGGCTAGGATTCGAGTTATAGGAACAAGGGCCAAACCAACCACCCAAGAATGGAATCGTCGAGCGAAAACACTTGACAACCTCCTAGAAGCAGTTTTTCTTGCCACCAGACTTTTCGCCATCAATTAGGAATCTGATGTCGTCACTAAACACATTCCTTAAATTGTTGCCATTTGTTGAGTGTTTTTTTTTGGTGTCTAATCCGCATATATATCACCATTGCCCTTGATTTTCTTGACTATATCTCTTAAATGTCAACATATACACGTGTGATTTAGTTTACGAAGATTTTTCAATGCCGAGAACCTCGATCAGAGAGTAAAAAAGACGTAAGGTTAACAATGGTGTAAAGTAAAATGGCTAAAAAAAACACTTAACAAATGGCTACAATTTAAGGAATGTGTTTAGTCACGGCATCAGATTCCTAATTGATGGAGAAAGCTCGGGTGGTAAGAAAAGCTGCTTCTAGAAGGTTGTCAAGTGTTTTCGCTCGACGATTCCATTCTTGGGTGGTTGGTTTGGCCCTTGTTCCTGTAACTCGAATCCTAGCCCCGGTATATCCCATTTTTACTTTACACCATTGTTAACCTTACGCCTTTTTTACTCTCTGATCGAGGTTCTCGGCATTGAAAAATCTTCGTAAACTAAATCACACGTGTATATGTTGACATTTAAGAGATATACAGTCAAGAAAATCAAGGGCAATGGTGATATATATGCGGATTAGACACAAAAAAACACTCAAAAAATGGCTACAATTTAAGGAATGCGTTTAGTGACGGCATCAGATTCCTAATTGATGGAGAAAAGTCTGGTGGCAAGAAAAGCTGCTTCTAGGAGGTTGTCAAGTGTTTTCGCTCGACGATTCCATTCTTGGGTGGTTGGTTTGGCCCTTGTTCCTATAACTCGAATCCTAGCCCGGTATATCCCAATTTATTTTTACACCATTGTGAACCTTACGCCTTTTTTACTCTCTGATCGAGGTTCTCGGCATTGAAAAATCTTCCTAAACTAAATCACACGTGTATATGTTGACATTTAAGAGATATACAGTCAAGAAAATCAAGGGCAATGGTCATATATATGCGGATTAGACAACCAAAAAAACGCTCAACAAATGGCTATAATTTAAGGAATGTGTTTAGTGACGGCATCAGATTCCTAATTGATGGAGAAAGGTCTGGTGGCAAGAAAAGCTGCTTCTAGGAGGTTGTCAAGTGTTTTCGCTCGACGATTCCATTCTTGGGTGGTTGGTTTGGCCCTTGTTCCTGTAACTCGAATTCTAGCCCGGTATATCCCATTTTAATTTTACACCATTGTGAACCGTACGCCTTTTTTACTCTTTGATCGAGGTTCTCGGCATTAAAAAATCTTCGTAAACTAAATCACACGTGTATATGTGGACATTTAAGAGATATACAGTCAAGAAAATCAAGGGCAATGGTGATATATATGCGGATTAGACACAATAAAAAAAACACTCAACAAATGGCTACAATTTAAGGAATGTGTTTAGTGACGGCATCAGATTCCTAATTGATGGAGAAATGTCTGGTGGCAAGAAAAGCTGCTTCTAGGAGGTTGTCAAGTGTTTTCGCTCGACGATTCCATTCTTGGGTGGTTGGTTTGGCACTTGTTCCTGTAACTCGAATCCTAGCCCGGTATATCACATTTTAATTTTACACCATTGTTAACCTTACGCCTTTTTTACTCTCTGATCGAGGTTCTCGGCATTGAAAAATCTTCGTAAACTAAATCACACATGTATATGTTGACATTTAAGAGATATACAGTCAAGAAAATCAAGGGCAATGGTGATATATATGCGGATTAGACACAAAAAAAAAACACACAACAAATGGCTAAAATTTAAGGAATGTGTTTAGTGACGGCACCATATTCCTAATTGATGGAGAAATGTCTGGTGGCAAGAAAAGTTGCTTCTAGGAGGTTGTCAAGTGTTTTCGCTAGACGATTCCATTCTTGGGTGGTTGGTTTGGCCCTTATTCCTATAACTCGAATCCTAGCCCGGTATATCCCATTTTAATTTTACACCAGTGTGAACCTTACGCCTTTTTTACTCACTGATCGAGGTTCTCGTCATTGAAAAATATTCGTAAACTAAATCACACGGGTATATGTTGACATTTAAGAGATATACAGTCAAGAAAATCAAGGGCAATGGTGATAAATATGCGGATTAGACACAAAAAAAACACTCAACAAATGGCTACAATTTAAGGAATGTGTTTAGTCACGGCATCAGATTCCTAATTGATGGAGAAAGGTCTGGGGGCAAGAAAAGCTGCTTCTAGGAGGTTGTCAAGTGTTTTCGCTCGACGATTCCATTCTTGGGTGGTTGGTTTGGCCCTTGTTCCTGTAACTCGAATCCTAGCCCGGTATATCCCATTTTTACTTTACACCATTGTGAACCTTACGCCTTTTTTGCTCTCTTCTCGGGGTTCTCAGCATTGAAAAATCTTCGTAAACTAAATCACACGTGTATATGTTGACATTTAAGAGATATACAGTCAAGAAAATGAAGGGCAATGGTGATATATATGTGGATTAGAGACACCAAAAAACACTCAACAAATAGCTACAATTTAAGGAATGTGTTTAGTGACGGCATCAGATTCCTAATTGATGGAGAAAAGTCTGGTGGCAAGAAAAGCTGCTTCTTGGAGGTTGTCAAGTGTTTTCGCTCGACGATTCCATTCTTGGGTGGTTGGTTTGGTCCTTGTTCCTGTAACTCGAATCCTAGCCCGGTATATCCCATTTTAATTTTACACCAGTGTGAACCTTACGCCTTTTTTACTCACTGATCGAGGTTCTCGGCATTGAAAAATATTCGTAAACTAAATCACACGGGTATATGTTGACATTTAAGAGATATACAGTCAAGAAAATCAAGGGCAATGGTGATAAATATGCGGATTAGACACAAAAAAAAAACACTCAACAAATGGCTACAATTTAAGGAATGTGTTTAGTCACGGCATCAGATTCCTAATTGATGGAGAAAGGTCCGGGGGCAAGAAAAGCTGCTTCTAGGAGGTTGTCAAGTGTTTTCGCTCGACGATTCCATTCTTGGGTGGTTGGTTTGGCCCTTGTTCCTGTAACTCGAATCCTAGCCCGGTATATCCCATTTTTACTTTACACCATTGTGAACCTTACGCCTTTTTTGCTCTCTTCTCGGGGTTCTCAGCATTGAAAAATCTTCGTAAACTAAATTACACGTGTATATGTTGACATTTAAGAGATATACAGTCAAGAAAATGAAGGGCAATGGTGATATATATGTGGATTAGAGACACCAAAAAACACTCAACAAATGGCTACAATTTAAGGAATGTGTTTAGTGACGGCATCAGATTCCTAATTGATGGAGAAAAGTCTGGTGGCAAGAAAAGCTGCTTCTTGGAGGTTGTCAAGTGTTTTCGCTCGACGATTCCATTCTTGGGTGGTTGGTTTGGTCCTTGTTCCTGTAACTCGAATCCTGGCCCGGTATATCCCATTTTAATTTTACACCATTGTGAACCTTACGCCTTTTTTACTCTCTGATCGAGTTTCTCGGCATTGAAAAATCTTCGTAAACTAAATCACACGTGTATATGTTGACATTTAAGAGATATAAAGTCAAGAAAATCAAGGGCAACGGTGATATATATGCGGATTAGACACCAAAAAAAACACTCAACAAATGGCTACAATTTAAGGAATGTGTTTAGTGACTGCATCAGATTCCTAATTGATGGAGAAAGGTCTGGTGGCTAGAAAAGCTGCTTCTAGGAGGTTGTCAAGTGTTTTCGCTCGACGATTCCATTCTTGGGTGGTTTGTTTGGCCCTTGTTCCTGTAACTCGAATCCTAGCCCGGTATATCCCATTTTAATTTTACACCATTGTGAACCTTACGCCTTTTTTACTCTCTGATTGAGGTTCTCGGCATTGAAAAATCTTCGTAAACTAAATCACACGTGTATATGTTGACATTTAAGAGATATACAGTCAAGAAAATCAAGGGCAATGGTGATATATATGCGGATTAGACACCAAAAAAAAAACACTCAAGAAATGGCTACAATTTAAGGAATGTGTTTAGTGACGGCATCAGATTCCTAATCGATGGATAAAGGTCGGGTGGCAAGAAAAGGTGCTTCTAGGAGGTTGTCAAGTGTTTTCGCTCGACGATTCCATTCTTGAGTGATTGGTTTGGCCCTTGTTCCTGTAACTCGAATCCTAGCCCGGTATATCTCATTTTAATTTTACACCACTGTGAAACTTACGCCTTTTTTACTCTCTAATCGAGGTTCTCGGCATATTTAATAAAGATATTATGTGTGATGTTATATGACTTAAAAACATGATTAACACTTATGATGCTTCGCTAATCAAATAATTAACGACGTCGTTAATTACCATTAACGATATATTAACCTTTAAGAACATAAATAAACCTTAAAAACATGACTAATGACTTAGTTAAAAGCCTAATTAAACCATTAACTATACCGTTAAACCCTAATCAAGTAATCAACAACATACTTAGAACCCTAAACGCTTTGCTAATCAAATACTAAACCTTAACGACGTCGTTAACCCTAACAAACGCTTCGCTAGTTATCGGTAACTAAACACTTAACCAGATAAGTAATCCTTACCACGTCGTTAATTAGCATTAACGGTATATAACCCTTAGAACATAATTAGGACATAATTATAATTAGAACCATTAACGCTTCGCTTATAACACTTAACTTACAGTTAAACCTTAAGAATGTAATCAAGGATATACTTAGGAAAATAACACAACACTATTAAAATCCAGTACTGTTAAAGCCCAATAATCACTAAGCCCAACACTGTACAAGTCCAGTACTGTTAAAGACCAACACTGTAGTGGTCCAGAGAGAAAAATACATTAAGTGACTTGATACATTCAACAAAGTATACTCCGTAGACCTATACTTCGTATATCAAATAAAAAATACGTATAAAGACTTCGTCTACTAAATCCAAATACGTATAAGTAAATAACTCTTTGACATAAATCCAAATACGTATAAAACACTTCGTATTATACTACAAGTATCTAAACAAACAACACACCAAAAGATGAATACTATGTTAGTCCAATACTGCTAACTCGCAGTACTAAAAGCCCAAAATACATCAGGCCCAATATTCACTATGCCCAACACTGTTACAGTCCAGAACTGCTACTCACAGTAACGAAAGCTTAGTGGAACTACATTAAACAAAAATATTAAATTAATAAATTAATTTAAAAAAAAACTTAAGGATTAGTGAGGACATCAACAAAGGAAAACAATATTAAGTTAAAAAATATATATTAAAATTAATGAATTAATTTTATGAAGAAGATCCAGATAAAAAACTATTAAGTAAATAAAAAAATAAATAATTAATTAATAAATTAATTAATTAAAAAAGAAATCAATTCCATAAAAGAAATAACCTCAAGAAAAGAAACTAATTAATTAATAAAAAAAGATATTAAAAATAAAAAAGAATTATTTAATTAATAAATTAATTAAATAAAACAAAATTTAAAATAAATAAAAACGATAGCTCACAGTTATTACTGTTACGTAAAGACTTAATGGTACAGTGCCAGGTGGTCCCCGCCTGGGAAGAGTTGTGAAAATAAAATAAATCAAAAATAAATTAATTAATAAAAACCAACACTGTAGAGGTAAGCCTTAGTGCGAATCTCTAAGGCTTAGTCACTAATCCTTATGGCTTAGTGTAACAATATAAAAAAACCAGGGCTTAGTGAAACTCCACTAAGCCTTAAGAATTTTTCGTGTAGTGAGAACCCAATGCTACAGTGCAATAATTACGAAAATGCCACTGAAAAGCCACTGTCGCATAACGCTTAGTGGAAAGTGCCACGTGTCGCACGCTGTTTGGCTGCGCCCCGTGGATGAGATTTTTTCTCTCTCATCATCTCAACCTTCCGATCAGATTACATGCTGACGTGGCACGCTCTCAACCCCACGATAAGAGTTCTAGCGAACCTGGGGTCGTCCAGTAATATTATATAGGATGGACGACCCCAAAAAACCCACCCAAAACCCAATATTTCGGGGAGAGAACCCAAATAACCCAATATATGGCTATAAAGTTCACGGCCTCATTTGGGTTCCGTTGACTAGTCAACGCACCCTAGGCCTTATTAATGCAATTAAGGCTTAGTGCCACATCCGCCATTAAAGCTCCGCTTTTCTCTGCAACTTCTCGACGAAGAAGACGATACGATAATTAAATAAATTTATTATTTAATTGAAAATTATTTAAAAAACACGTAATTAATTCGAAATTAATTATTAAAATTATTAAAAATTACCAAAAAATCGCTAAAAATTACCAAAAAATACTAAAAATATATATACATCCAAATTAATTAAGATATCAAAAGAAACAATTAATTCCTTCGTAATTAATTAATAACCTCACTTAACCCTGAACCAAGCTTCGATAATGACAAGCTTAATCGAGGTGAACTCAAAAAACATGTAATTAAGAAGTTAATCACGATCTTAATCGTGATAAAGATAACAAACTTTACCAACATGAAACTTAATCACATATTAATTAACTTAATACACACGTAGCAAAGCACTTAACGAGGTCATTAACACCCTTAATGACAGATTCAAAAAAGATTACCGTTAATCAAGCTTCGCTAATCAAAAGCTTAAAACACACCCGCTGCGCGACCATATTTAATAAAGATATTATGTGTGATGTTATATGACTTAAAAACATGATTAACACTTATGACGCTTCGCTAATCAAATAATTAACGACGTCGTTAATTACCATTAACGATATATTAACCTTTAAGAACATAAATAAACCTTAAAAACATGACTAATGACTTAGTTAAAAGCCTAATTAAACCATTAACTATACCGCTAAACCCTAATCATGTAATCAACAACATACTTAGAACCCTAAACGCTTCGCTAATCAAATACTAAACCTTAACGACGTCGTTAACCCTAACAAACGCTTCGCTAATTATCGTTAACTAAACACTTAACCAGATAAGTAACCCATACCACGTCGTTAATTACCATTAACGATATATAACCCTTAGAACATAATTAGGACATAATTATAATTAGAACCATTAACGCTTCGCTTATAACACTTAACTTACAGTTAAACCTTAAGAATGTAATCAAGGATATACTTAGGAAAATAACACAACACTATTAAAATCCAGTACTGTTAAAGCCCAGTACTGTTAAAGCCCAATAATCACTAAGCGCAACACTGTACAAGTCCAGTACTGTTAAAGACCAACACTGTAGTGGTCCAGAGAGAAAAAAACATTAAGTGACTTGATACAATCAACAAAGTATACTCCGTATACCTATACATCGTATATCAAATAAAAAATACGTATAAAGACTTCGTCTACTAAATCCAAATACGTATAAGTAAATAACTCTTTGACATAAATCCAAATACGTATAAAATACTTCGTATTATACTACAAGTATCTAAACAAACAACACACCAAAAGATGAATACTATGTTAGTCCAATACTGCTAACTCGCAGTACTAAAAGCCCAAAATACATCAGGCCCAATATTCACTAAGCCCAACACTGTTACAGTCCAGAATTGCTACTCACAGTAACTAAAGCTTAGTGGAACTACATTAAACAAAAATATTAAATTAATAAATTAATTTAAAAAAAACTTAAGGATTAGTGAGGACATCAACAAAGGAAAACAATATTAAATTAAAAAATATATATTAAAATTAAGGAATTAATTTTATGAAGAAGATCCAGATCAAAAACTATTAAGTAAATAAAAAAATAAATAAATAATTAATTAATTAATTAATTAAAAAAGAAATCAATTTCATAAAAGAAATAACCTCAAGAAAAGAAACTAATTAATTAATAAATTAATTAATAAAAAAAGATATTAAATATAAAAAAGAATTATTCAATTAATAAATTAATTAAATAAAACAAAATTTAAAATAAATAAAAACGATAGCTCATAGTGTAACAGTTATTACTGTTACGCAAAGACTTAATGGTACAGTGCCAGGTGGTCCCCACCTGGGAACAGTTTTGAAAATAAAATAAATCAATTAATAAAAACCAACACTGTAGAGGTAAGCCTTTGTGCAAATCTCTAAGGCTTAGTCACTAATACTTATGGCTTAGTGTAACAGTATAAAAAAACCAGGGCTTAGTGAAACTCCACTAAGCCTTAAGAATTTGTCCTGTAGTGAGAACCCAATGCTACAGTGCAATAATTACGAAAATGTCACTGAAAAGCCACTGTCGCATAACGCTTAGTGGAAAGTGCCACGTGTCGCACGCTGATTGGCTGCGCCCCATGGATAAGATTTTTTCTCTCTCCTCTTCTCAACCTTCCGATCAGATTACATGCTGACGTGGCACGCTCTCAACCCCACGATAAGAGTTCTAGCGAACCCGGGGTCGTCCAGTAATATTATATAGGATGGACGACCCCAAAAAACCCACCCAAAACCCAATATTTCGGGGAGAGAACCCAAATAACCCAATATATGGCTATAAAGTTCACGGCCTCATTTGGGTTCCGTTGACTAGTCAACGCACCCTAGGCCTTATTAATGCAATTAAGGCTTAGTGCCACATCCGCCATTAAAGCTCTGCTTTTCTCTGCAACTTCTCGACGAAGAAGACGATACGATAATTAAATAAATTTATTATTTAATTGAAAATTATTTAAAAAACACGTAATTAATTCGAAAATAATTATTAAATTATTAAAAATTACCAAAAAATCGCTAAAAATTACCAAAAAATACTAAAAATATATATACATCCAAATTAAATAAAATTAATTAAGATATCAAAAGAAACAATTAATTCCTTCGTAATTAATTAATAACCTCACTTAACCCTGAACCAAACTTCGCTAATGACAAGCTTAATCGAGATGAACTAAAAAAACATGTAATTAAGAAGTTAATCACGATCTTAATCGTGATAAAGATAACAAACTTTACCAACATGAAACTTAATCACATATTAATTAACTTAATACACACGTAGCAAAGCACTTAACGAGGTCATTAACACCCTTAATGACAGATTCAAAAAAGATTATCGTTAATCAAGCTTCGCTAATCAAAAGCTTAGAATACACCCGCTGCGCGGCCATATTTAATAAAGATATTATGTGTGATGTTATATGACTTAAAAACATGATTAACACTTATGACGCTTCGCTAATCAAATAATTAACGACGTCGTTAATTACCATTAACGATATATTAACCTTTAAGAATATAAATAAACCTTAAAAACATGACTAATGACTTAGTTAAAAGCCTAATTAAACCATTAACTATACCGTTAAACCCTAATCATGTAATCAACAACATACTTAGAACCCTAAACGCTTCGCTAATCAAATACTAAACCTTAACGACGTCGTTAACCCTAACAAACGCTTCGCTAGTTATCGTTAACTAAACACTTAACCAGATAGGTAACCCTTACCACGTCGTTAATTACCATTAACGATATTTAACCCTTAGAACATAATTAGGACATGATTATAATTAGAACCATTAACGCTTCGCTTATAACACTTAACTTACAGTTAAACCTTAAGCATGTAATCAAGGATATACTTAGGAAAATAACACAACACTATTAAAATCCAGTACTGTTAAAGCCCAGTACTGTTAAAGCCCAATAATCACTAAGCCCAACACTGTACAAGTCCAGTACTGTTAAAGACCAACACTGTGGTGGTCCAGAGAGAAAAAACATTAAGTGACTTGATACAATCAACAAAGTATACTCCGTATACCTATACTTCGTATATCAAATAAAAAATACGTATAAAGACTCCGTCTACTAAATCCAAATACGTATAAGTAAATAACTCTTTGACATAAATCCAAATACGTATAAAACACTTCGTATTATACTACAAGTATCTAAACAAACAACACACCAAAAGATGAATACTATGTTCGTCCAATACTGCTAACTCGCAGTACTAAAAGCCCAAAATACATCAGGCCCAATATTCACTAAGCCCAACACTGTTACAGTCCAGAACTGCTACTCACAGTAACTAAAGCTTAGTGGAACTACATTAAACAAAAATATTAAATTAATAAATTAATTTAAAAAAAACTTAAGGATTAGTGAGGACGTCAACAAAGGAAAACAATATTAAATTGAATAATATATATTAAACTTAATGAATTAATTTTATGAAGAAGATCCAGATCAATTTTAGTACTGGACTTGTACAGTGTTGGGCTTAGTGTTGGGCTTAGTGTTGGGCTTTAACAGTACTGGACTTGTACAGTGTTGGGCTTAGTGATTATTGGGTTTTAACAGTACTGGGCTTTAACAGTACTGGATTTTAATAGTGTTGTGTTATTTTCCTAAGTATATCCTTGATTACATGCTTATGGTTTAACTGTAAGTTAAGTGTTATAAGCGAAGCGTTAATGGTTCTAATTATAATTATGTCCTAATTATGTTCTAAGGGTTATATATCGTTAATGGTAATTAACAACGTGGTAAGGGTTACTTATCTGGTTAAGTGTTTAGTTAACGCTAACTAGCGAAGTGTTTGTTAGGGTTAACGACGTCGTTAAGGTTTAGTATTTGATTAGCGAAGCATTTAGGGTTCTAAATATGTTGTTGATTACATGATTAGGGTTTAACGGTATAGTTAATGGTTTAATTAGGCTTTTAACTAAGTCATTAGTCATGTTTTTAAGGTTTATTTATGTTCTTAAAGGTTAATATATCGTTAATGGTAATTAACGACGTCGTTAATTATTTGATTAGTGTAAGAACCCAATGCTACAGTGCAATAATTACGAAAATTGATTTCCGAGAAACTCAAAATATCCCGCTTAGTAAAAAAGGTAACGCTTAGTCAAAAAGAGTTTCTGGGTTTGATGTTCATCTTCATCTGGGTTGTGACACTGTTCCGGCGAAGCGGTACAGATTCCGATCTGTGTTCCGATGATCGGTATTTTGTTTTTCGGCAAAGCCGTGCACATTCCGATCTTTATTCCGATCATCAGAGTCTTCTCTCGTCTTCTGTTATTCATTTCTCCGATCAATCTGCAGGTTTTTCGGCGAAGGTCGCCGGAGCTACGACAGAGCTAGGTTTTCTGCAGATACAGAAATTATCACAAATTAGCCATAGATTTGTGAAGAAACATCGATTAATCGACTGTATTGAAGATTTCTTACCTTTGATCGAAGTTCTGAAGGTTTTCCGGCGAAGGTCGCCGGAGCTGCGACGGCGATACGAAGGAGCTATGTTTCTGCACACAGAAAACATTAGAAATCAGTGATCGATCGGTGATCGAGCATCGATAGATGAAGAATATTGATGATTACTTACAGGTTTTGATGATCTGAAGCCATTCCGATCCAGATCATGGCCGGCGATCGGAAATCGCCATGGAATCGCCTCAGAGCGTTTTTCTAGAGAGAGAAAGTATTTCTGAGAAATGAACCCACTGTTGGCCTTCAACTTTATCCTCTGATATTGGGGTACTTAGATACTCTTATAAAGAAGTCACTCCTAATTTCGGCGGCCACACTCTTATAATATTACTGTGGCCGCCGGGGCTCGCTAGGGCGGCTTTTGTGTGGCTGAGATTGTGCCACGTGTCCTTTTTACTATTCCGTTAAGGCTTAAGAAATGGGTTCTCTGGTCAACGGACCCAATTTGACTTTCACTGTACCACTAGCCGTTAGTTTATTTTTGCTTAAGCCTTAGTGATTTTTGCACTAAGCCTTAGTGATTTTCACTAAGCCTTATGCGACAGTGATGGGCGGGATATTTTGAAATTTGAATTCTCGGTTTCCGTGCCACTAGCCGTTAGTGCTTTTTACTAACAGTTATCGTGTCGGCTAGGAGTTATGCGACAGTACACTAGGGGTTATCGTGTCGGCCCAAGTCTTAGTGGTTTTCACTAAGCCTTAAGCATCTGACACATGTGTCAGAAAACACGTTTTTTTAAGCCTTTCTAAGGCTTAACGATTTGCACTAAGGCTTTGTGTTGTTATCACCAACAGTCATATTTACTGTTCTATTAAGGGTTATCTTTTCACTAGGGGTTATCGTGTCGGCTAGGAGTTATGCGACAGTATGTTGGCGTGTTCTCCACGCTGGACTACTGTTACACTAGGGGTTATCGTGTCGGCCAAAGTCTTAGTGATTTTCACTAAGCGTTATCGAATTTGAAATTTGAATTCTTAGTTTCTGTGCCACTAGCCGTTATTGGTTTTCACTAAGGATTACTGGATTTTCACTAAGCTTTATGGTGAAAAGACGAAAATACCCATGGGAGGGGAATTTACTCTGTAGACCCTTCAAGTTTGAAGAATTGTCAATTTTAGTCCCTGTACTTTCATTCCTTCATCATTTTCGTCCAAATTTGAATTTTCTGCAGAGTTTTTGTCTGCAGTTTTTTTGTGGCGGTTTTTGTCACTAAAATTTGAATATTTTTTGTCGCTAAAATTTGAAATGTTTTTTTTATTATATTTGTAAAGATACTTTTATTTAGTAATTAATTTATTAATTACGAGTATTTACTAGGCTTGTTGATCATGTTTGGCTGTTTGATTTTATCAAGTGACTTAGTCTATTTTCGTGTTTGGACAAGCCACTGTTGAAGTGGGTCAAAATAGTGTTTGGCTAGTCTGCGGGTGTTGCCTGCAGATAGTTTTATCTTTCTGCAACTGCATTTTCAAGTTTGGTTTTAACTTAACATGGTTAAGTGTAATTAGCGAAGCTAAACACCATCTGAAAGATGGCCCCGCAGGGGATTAGCTGTTCTTTTTCTCAGATTATTCAAGTTAATGGTAATTAACAATGTCATTAGTGTCTGTTCTTGTTTTCTGCAGACAGTTTGGTCTGTCTGCAAGTGTCATTAAGGCTAATTTCCGTTTTTAATTAATACTTTATTAATTAATCAGTCATTAACATATCCTAATCGGTTTTTTAACAATAATTTAAATAAAATACAATTTAAATTAAAAATTAATGAAATTCAAATTTCTGGGTTTGATCTTCAAGCTGTTCTTTACATCCGTACACATTTTGATCCAAATTACAATGAAAATTTGGGAAAAACATGTTTTTGATGGATTTTTGATCTATCTTACAATCAAAATGAAAAAATAACAGATTTCTTGGTTGATCTTCAAGCTGTTCTTGGTTTTCTACATATTATCTTCATCTTCATCTTCAAACAGTTCTTGATCTTCATCTTCTTTTCTTCCGATTGCTGAGTTTGGTGTTGATCGTCTTCGTGGCACAATCTTCATCATCTTGTTCATCATCTTGGTTTCTGCACATTTCTGGGTTTGATGTTCATCTTCATCTAGGTTTTGACACTGTTCCGGCGAAGTGGTACAGATTCCGATCTGTATTCCGATGATCGGTATTTTGTTTTCCGGCGAAGCCGTGCACATTCCGATCTTTATTCCGATCATCAGAGTCTTCTCTCGTCTTCTGTTATTCATTTCTCCGATCAATCTGCAGGTTTTCCGGCGAAGGTCGCCGGAGCTGCGACAGCGATACGACGGAGCTAGGTTTTCTGCAGATACAGAAATTATCACAAATTAGCCATAGATTTGTGAAGAAACATCGATTAATCGACTGTATTGAAGATTTCTTTCCTTTGATCGAAGTTCTGAAGGTTTTCCGGCGAAGGTCGCCGGAGCTGCGACGGCGATACGACGGAGCTATGTTTCTGCACACAGAAAACATCAGAAATCAGTGATCGATCAGTGATCGAGCATCGATAGATGAAGAATATTGATGATTACTTACAAGTTTTGATGATCTGAAGCCATTCCGATCAAGATCATGGCCGGCGATCGGAAATCGCCATGGAATCGCCTCAGAGCGTTTTTCTAGGGAGAGAAAGTAGAGAGAGAAAGTATTTCTGAGAAATGAACCCACTGTTGGCCTTCAACTTTATCCTCTGATATTGGGGTACTTAGATACTCTTATAAAGAAGTCACTCCTAATTTCGGCGGCCACACTCTTATAATATTACTGTGGCCGACGGGGCCCGCTAGGGCGGCTTTTGTGTGGCTGAGATTCTGCCACGTGTCCTTTTTACTATTCCGTTAAGGCTTAAGAATATCTAAGTACCCCAATATCAGAGGATTTTTCATTATAGGATGGACGACCCCAAAAAACCCACCCTTATAACATTAGTGTTTGGCTAGTCTGCAGGTGTTGCCTGCAGATACTTTTATCTTTCTGCAACTGCATTTTCAAGTAAACATCTGCTTGTTTGGAAAAGGTTAATACACTATCTACTTGTTAGGTAGCATTAACCTTTTTAATTTATAATACTCAGCCACACAAAAGCCGTCCTAGCGGACCCACGCGCTGCCAGTAATATTATAAGAGTGTGGCAGCGCAAAAAATCCTACCCCTCGTCTATATAAGAGCATCTAAGTAACCCAATAATAAGATATAAAGTTTGTGAGAATTGAGTTCACTGCCCAAAATCCTCTCGAGGAGGCGAAGCTCTGGCGATTTCAAAACTCCGATGAAGATCTTCATCGATCGATGCTCGATCGCTCATCGATCGACAACAACGACGATCGTATACGAAGACGAAGACATCGAGTCGACGATCGTGACTCGAGAAGAAACCTGCAACTCGTCGAGGATGAAACTAGGGTTTGCTGTCAAGAAGAAGACACCTGTAACTCATTGGAAGAAGAAACTACTTGCAGATGCTGTTAAAAGACCACAACAGAGAGACGAAGAAAGAACAGATCGAAGGAATTACAAGATTGAAGAAGATTCTTCGAAAGCTTTCTCAGAATCCTCGACGAAGAAAGAACAGATCACCGGAGAAGACAAAAGCTTCACCGGAAGTTCAGAAAAAGACCATCAACAAAGAAGAAGATGATTGTGCCACCAAGAAGACGATGAACAGATTAGCCGGAAAAGAAGACCAAATTAGTTTAGGAAAATCATTGTAATTAGATTCATACCGGCTATGCCGGAATAGTTAGAACATGATGATCGGAAACAGCATACTGTAACTGCATTTCACTATCTGAATTACAAAATTATCTGTTAATTGCAATTTTTTTACATTTCTGTAATGAAAATTCAATTTTCATCCAAATTTGTGTACAAATTTGCCAGTAACTGAAGAACACATTGAAGATGAAACCACAGAATTAACTACTTGCTCAAAAAACCAGCATCATCGTCTACAAAATGCAGATTTGCAGACAGACCAAAACTGCAAATAATTAGACTTGCAGAAAGACCAAAAAGGATTAAGTTACAGTTAACTATCGTTAACGATCCGCTGTGAGGCCTAATTAAGATAATGGTATCGAGTGTATGTAATTAACGAGCTTAGTCTCACCGTCATTAATGGTAATCCTAAACCACAAATAAGTAAAACACGACAATAAGGACATTTGCAGTCAAAACATGGTTTTGACCCACCTGCAGACTAGCCAAACACTATCTGCAGGCAACACCTGCAGACTAGCCAAACACTATTTTGACCCACTTCAACAAACACTGTATAAATCACAGGATAACAAACACAATGAACTATAATATTCAAACTTAAAAAAATATTAACGACACTTGAAGACAGACAAAACATTGTTTTGACCCACCTGCAGACAGATCAAACTATCTGCAGGAATAGTGAGGACATGAACAAAGAAGAGACACAACACGATCTTCCTCTTCATCTTAACCAGTTACAAACATCCTGAAAATGACAGGATAAAACTAAGTTAAAAACATGATTAGACTAATCAACTACACCAAATCAAAACCACTGTATGTTAAACGATGATTAACTTAATACATGGTAGATAGTACTACAAAGAATTCAACACTGTTTCAATCAAAAAATAAAATAAATTTATTTTTCAAGTATGGACAACAGGATATATTAAAATAATTTAGTTAAAAAAAATCAAATTCTAGCGACGAAAAGAATTCTAATTTTTGCGACAAAAAACGTCACAAAAAACCTGCAGCCAAACAGTCTGCAGAAATACATGAGGCGACCAAGGCGCCTAATGCTTAGTCAAAAATGGAATGGCTTAGTCAAAAGCAATAACGGCTAGTGGCACAGAAACCAAGAATTCAAAATTCAAATTCGATAATGATTAGTGAAAATCCAGTAATCCTTAGTGAAAAGTAATAACGGCTAGTGGCACAGAAACCAAGAATTCAAATTTCAAATTCGATAACGCTTAGTGAAAATCACTATCGCTTAAGGACTAGGGGCCAAATTGCAATTTTTTAAACTTTAAGCCTTAGTGCCAGGGACCAAATTGCAATTTTTAAAACTTTAAGCCTTAGTGAAAAAATCGTTAAGGGTTAATGAAACAGTATCTTGTCTGCTCACGTGCCTTCGATAAGGCTTAGTGAAAATCACTAAGGCTTGGGCCGACACAATAACCCCTAGTGTACTGTCGCACTAAGAGTTGGGCCGACACGATAACCCTTAGTGTACTGTCGCACTAAGGCTTGGGCCGACACGATAACCCCTAGCAGACAGATTAACTCCTAGTGCAGGCAAAATAACTTATAGAACATTCCATTCACTAAGGCTTGGGCCGACAACTAAGAGTTAATGCAACAGTACTGTCAGCTGTCGCTAGCTGGCATCAGAGACCAAATTGCAATTTCCAAAACTTTAAGCCTTAGTAAAAAACAACTAACGGCTAGTGCAACAGTAAAGTACGCGCGCCCACGCGCCCCTTAGGACTTAATCAAGAAAAATAGGCCTTCATAAGTCGTAAAGCAACAGTAAATGCTGACATGGCACAATTAATGGTTATAGAGCAACATTTGCATTAAAGCCCAATCATGTATAATACTCGTAATCAACTACACCAAAAAATACACTATCTGCTTGTTAGGTAGCATTAACCTTTTTAATTTATTTAATTAATTTAGTGATTATTGCGTACTAACCGTTAGTTGTTTTTCACTAAGGCTTAAAGTTGCACTAGCCGTTAGTTGTTTATAACATCACACATAATTCCGTTAAGGCTTAAGAGTATCTAGGTAGCATTTTTCATCGATTAATAACTGTTATAAATTAAAAAGTTTTGGAAAACAACTAAACATCTGTTAAAAACAATAAAATACACGATAAGAGTTCTAGCATTAACCTTTTTAGTTCCGAGAAACTCAAAATATCCCGCTCAACACTGTAGCATAACACATGGGCCGACACGATAACTCCTAGTGCTATAGGAAACATTATAGAACCTTCGGCCCAAGCCTTAGTGAAAAACCAGTATCGCTTAGTGAAAAAAACACTAAGCCTTAGTAAAATATTCTAGAACCTTCCGCCCAAGCCTTAGTGAAAACCACTAAGACTTGGGCCGACACGATAACTCATATAGAGCACTGTCGCATAACACATGGGCCGACACGAAAACTCATAGAGCACTGTCGCATAACAGTTGGGCCGACACGCTAACGCTTAGTGAAATATTCTAGAACCTTCGGCCCAACCCTAGTGAAAACTCCTATCGCTTAGTAATGCAATTAAGCCTTAATGCAACAGTCTTAGGACACGTGGAACGTTAGCAGCCACACAAAAGCCGCCCTGCGGGCCCCGGCGGCCACAGTAATATTATAAGAGTGTGGCCGCCCGGAGCACTACCCCTTGTCTATATAAGAGCATCTAGGTAACCCAATAATAGGATATAAAGTTTGAGAGAATTGGGTTCACTTCCCAAATTCTCTCTGAGGCGAAGCTCTACCCGATCTCCGCCATGAGAACACCAGAAACACAACGAAGGTTTCTTGTCAATGCCAAGAACTACTTCATCACATATCCACAATGTTACATATCTAAAAAAGAATGTCTGAAACAACTCAAAGTTCTACCTATTCCTTCAGCGATCAAATATATCGCTATTTGCAGAGAACTGCACGAAGATGGCAAAGCTCATCTCCATGTTCTGATGCAGATGGAAAAGAAGTTCAAATGTCAAAATCCAAGATTTTTTGACATCAACAAGCCAAATACATTTGAAGTTTGTCATCCTAACATACAATCTGCTAAATCCAGTTTCTTCGTCAGAAGATATATGCAAAAAGACGGTGATGTCATCGATTGGGGGATGTTCCAAAAACATGGAACATCTACACTTAAGAGCTTCGATCCCAACACCACATACAGAAGAGCACTGGCGTGCAACACTAAAGACGAGGCATTGCAGATAATCAGAGATAAACAACCCAGAGACTTTCTGTTACAGCATCACCACATCAGCTTCAACCTGGATCGAGTCTATGACGTACCTACAGCTCCATGGGTATGTCCATTTCCTACATCAAGCTTCACTAATGTACCAGAACAACTCCAAGAATGGGCAGATACATACTTTGGTGTACAAGCCGCCGCGCGGCCGGTAAGACCAAAGTCAGTGATCATCGCAGGTAATTCAAGGACAAGCAAAACAATGTGGGCCAGATCCTTGGGAAAACATAACTACATATGTGGTCATATGGACCTTAAGAAAAAAGTCTTTTCGAACAACGCTGACTACAACATCATCGATGGCATTCCACCACAATACTTCAGGCACTGGAAAGAGTTTCTCAGAGCTCAACGAAACTGGCAGTCTAACTGCAAATACGGCAAGCCAAGTATGGTCAAAGGAGGCATACCAACAATCATACTATGCAACCCAGGACAAGGTTTTTCATACTGGGAATACTTAAACAAACCAGACATGCTGGGTTTGAAAGAATGGACTATCAACAACGCTGTCTTCATCTTCATCAACGAACCGTTATACAACACCAACAACGAGTCTGCGACTCCATTAGTTTAATTAATTCTTGTTTTAGTTGATTTTGTACCAGAAGAAGCTATGACTTCAATATTGTAATGTTAATTTATCAATAAACTAAGTTTGATTGATTTTTAACTTCGTTATATCAACAATTTGTAACAGATTAAGATAAAAGTGCCAAATACGAAAATATATTACAAACCACAATACAAGATTAATAAAAACATAGACTTTATTAATGACAAAAGAGTACACATTGTTACAAACTCCTAATCTAATGCACCAGAACCATCAACAGCAGCCTGAATCACATCAGGAACTGACCCGTCTTCGTTAATCACTTCAGCCACTGGCTCGTCCAAATTAATCACCGCTTCGCCAACTGCTGACCAGCAGCATTCATTGACTCGAACAAACCATCGGCTTCGGCCTGCAATGCCTCAATCCACTCCAAAAAAGCCGGAGTGCCAGCATTGAAGTACAAAATACTAAAATTACGAAGCATAACGGCAGGGGAAAGCAAAGGTTGCTCGTTAAGCGGCATTGGCTCTCCTAGATCAAATTCCATATTGTTGCCTATAAATGGAAAGATGCATATGATTATATAGGCAACCAAAAATAGTAAAAAACAAAACATGGCCAACATTACAATATTGGCCAGTTCATTTTAGATTGAAACATGGACATGACATCTATATAGATTTGACTAGCACATGGCTAGTAAAATACAATGTTGATTTCCATTAATGAATTAATGATAATCAAAATGACTAAAAAACTAATAAGGTTTAAAAACAATTAGTTTCAATAAATAAAAAAAACCGACTAAACCGGTTAACCGGTAAGTCTACCGGTAACAGATGAATTCAAATTTCAAAATATCCCGCTCAACACTGTAGCATAACACATGGGCCGACACGATAACTCCTAGTGCTACAGGAAACATTCTAGAACCTTCGGCCTAACCCTTAGTGAAAGACCAGAATCCCTTATTGAAAAAAACACTAAGCCTTAGTAAAATATTCTAGAACCTTCCGCCCAAGCCTTAGTGACGATAACTCATAGAGCACTGTCGCATAACACATGGGCCGACATGATAACTCATAAAGCACTGTCGCATAACAGTTGGGTTGACACGCTAACGCTTAGTGTAATATTCTAGAACCTTCGGCCCAACCCTTAGTGAAAACTCCTATCGCTTAGTAATGCAATTAAGCCTTAATGCAACAGTCTTAGGACACGTGGAACGTTAGCAGCTACACAAAATCCGTTAAAAAAAACAACACATGGCCAACATTACTATATTGGCCAGTTCATTTTAGATTGAAACATGGACATGACATCTATATAGATTTGACTAGCACATGGCTAGTAAAATACAATGTTGATTTCCATTAATGAATTAATGATAATCAAAATGACTAAAAAACTAATAAGGTTTAAAAACAATTAGTTGCAATAATTAAAAAAAACCGACTAAACCGGTTAACCGGTAAGTCTACCGGTAACAGATAAATTCAAATTTCAAAATATCCCGCTCAACACTGTAGCATAACACATGGGCTGACACGATAACTCCTAGTGCTACAGGAAACATTCTAGAACCTTCGACCCAAGCCTTAGTGAAAAACCAGTATCGCTTAGTGAAAAAAACACTAAGCCTTAGTAAAATATTCTAGAACCTTCTGCCCAAGCCTTATTGAAAACCACTAAGACTTGGGCCGACATGATAACTCATAGAGCACTGTCGCATAACACATGGGCCGACACGATAACTCATAGAGCACTGTCGCATAACAGTTGGGCCGACACGCTAACGCTTAGAGAAATATTCTAGAACCTTCGGCCCCAACCCTTAGTGAAAACTCCTATCGCTTAGTAATGCAATTAAGCCTTAATGCAACAGTCTTAGGACACGTGGAACGTTAGCAGCCACACAAAAGCCGCCATGCGGGCCCGGCGGCCACTGTAATATTATAAGAGTGTGGCCTCCCGGAGCACTACCCCTCGTCTATATAAGAGCATCCAAGTAACCCAATAATAGGATATAAAGTTTGAGAGAATTGGGTTCACTTCCCAAATTCTCTCTGAGGCGAAGCTCTGCCCGATCTCCGCCATGAGAACACCAGAAACACAACGAAGGTTTCTTGTCAATGCCAAGAACTACTTCATCACATATCCATAATGTTACATATCCAAAGAAGAATGTCTGAAACAACTCAAAGTTCTACCTGTTCCTTCAGCGATCAAATATATCGTTATTTGCAGAGAACTGCACGAAGACGGCAAACCTCATCTCCATGTTCTGATGCAGATGGAAAAGAAGTTCAAATGTCAAAATCCAAGATTTTTTGACATCAACAAGCCAAATACATTTGAAGTTTGTCATCCTAACATACAATCTGCTAAATCCAGTTTCTTCGTCAGAAGATATATGCAGAAAGACGGTGATGTCATCGATTGGGGGATGTTCCATAAACATGGAACATCTACACTTAAGAGCTTCGATCCCAACACCACATACGGAAGAGCACTGGCGTGCAACACTAAAGACGAGGCATTGCAGATAATCAGAGATGAACAACCCAGAGACTTTTTGTTACAGCATCACCACATCA
Organism: Helianthus tuberosus; assembly: GCA_030545235.1. Taxonomy (NCBI): domain Eukaryota; kingdom Viridiplantae; phylum Streptophyta; class Magnoliopsida; order Asterales; family Asteraceae; genus Helianthus; species Helianthus tuberosus. The sequence goes on from CM060415.1 coordinate 77,641, forward strand.
GCTTCAACCTGGATCGAGTCTATGACTTACCTACAGCTCCATGGGTATGTCCATTTCCTATATCAAGCTTCACTAATGTACCAGAACAACTCCAAGAATGGGCGGATACATACTTTGGTGTACAAGCCGCTACGCGGCCGGTAAGACCAAAGTCAGTGATCATCGAAGGTAATTCAATGACAAGCAAAACAATGTGGGCTAGATCCTAGGGAAAACATAACTACATATGTGGTCATATGGACCTTAACAAAAAATTCTTTTCAAACAACGCTGACTACAACATCATCGATGACATTCCACCACAATACTTCAGGCACTAGAAAGAGTTTCTCGGAGCTCAACGAAACTGGCAGTCTAACTGCAAATACGGCAAGCCAAGTATGGTCAAAGGAGGCATACCAACAATCATACTATGCAACCCAAGACAAGGTTTTTCATACTGGGATTACTTAAACAAACCAGACATGCTGGGTTTGAAAGAATGGACTATCGACAACGCTGTCTTCATCTTCATCAACGAACCGTTATACAACACCAACAACGAGTCTGCGACTCCATTAGTTTAATTAATTCTTGTTTTAGTTGATTTTGTACCAGAAGAAGCTATGACTTCAATATTGTAATGTTAATTTATCAATAAATTAAGTTTGATTGATTTTTAACTTCGTTATATCAACAATTTGTAACAGATTAAGATAAAAGTGCCAAATACGAAAATATATTACAAACCACAATACAAGATTAATAAAAACATAGACTTTATTAATGACAAAAGAGTACACATTGTTACAAACTCCTAATCTAATGCACCAGGACCATCAACAACAGCCTGAATCACATCAGGAACTGGCCCATCTTCGTTAATCACTTCAGCCACTGGCTCGTCCAAATTAATCACCGTTTCGCCAACTGTCTGACCAGCAGCATTCATTGAGTCGAACAAACCATCGGCTTCGGCCTGCAATGCCTCAATCCACTCCAAAAAAATAACCCTTAGTGCGATTCAAATTTCATGATTTATCTTTTCATTAGGGGTTTGACTCGAACAAATCGTTTTCTCTATAGTGCGATTCAAATTTCATGAGTTATCTTAGTGCGTACAGTGAAAGTCAAATTAGGTTCACTTCCTGTAAGTAAATCGATTACTTACAGGTTTAATTAGGCTTTTGTCACTAATTCTTATACAATTCAAATCGATTTCTCTAAGATTGCACTAAGACGATCAACACTAAACTTAGTGCGAATCTCTAAGCCTTAGTGGAGTTAATCGATTTAACCCTTAGTGAATGGAAGGTTCTATAAGTTATTTTTCCTGCACTAGGAGTTAATCTGTCTGTTAGGGGTTATCGTGTCGGCCCAAGCCTTAGTGCGACAGTACACTAAGGGTTATCGTGTCGGCCCTACTCTTAGTGCGACAGTGCACTAAGAGTTATCGTGTCGGCCCAAGTCTTAGTGATTTTCACTAAGCCTTATCGAAGGCGCGTGAGCCGACAAGATACTGTTTCATTAACCCTTAACGATTTTTTCACTAAGGCTTAAAGTTTTAAAAATTGCAATTTGGTCCCTGGCACTAAGGCTTAAAGTTTTAAAAATTGCAATTTGGCCCCTAGTCCTTAAGCGATAGTGATTTTCACTAAGCGTTATCGAATTTGAAATTTGAATTCTTGGTTTATGTGGCACTAGCCGTTATTACTTTTCACTAAGGATTACTGGATTTTCACTAATCGTTATCGAATTTGAATTTTGAATTCTTGGTTTCTGTGCCACTAGCCGTTATTGCTTTTGACTAAGCCATTCCATTTTTTACTAAGCATTAGGCGCCTTGGTCGCCTCATGTATTTCTGCAGACTGTTTGGCTGCAGGTTTTTTGACGTTTTTTGTCGCAAAATTTTGAATTCTTTTCGTCGCTAGAATTTGATTTTTTTAACTAAATTATTTTAATATATCCTGTTGTCCATACTTGAAAAATAAATTTATTTTATTTTTTGATTGAAACAGTGTTGAATTCTTTGTAGTGCTATCTACCATGTATTAAGTTAATCATCGTTTAACATACAGTGGTTTTGATTTGGTGTAGTTGATTAGTCTAATCATGTTTTTAACTTAGTTTTATCTTGTCATTTTTAGGATGTTTGTAACTGGTTAAGATGAAGAGGAAGATCGTGTTGTGTCTCTTCTTTGTTCATGTCCTCACTATTCCTGCAGATAGTTTGATCTGTCTGCAGGTGGGTCAAAACAATGTTTTGTCTGTATTCAAGTGTTGTTGATTCAACAAATAATAGACCAAGGCCTGTAGCGATATCTCCGGGGTAAAAGGGTTCAAGGTTTCGATTAGCCTAACGCAGGTCGTGGGGTCCCCCCACGTTTGTAGCACGTGGAGGCGGATCACTTTGTTATTATTCACTTTGAATTCTGGATTGAAGGGTTCAACCCAGAATGTCTATGTTAAGTGAGATAATATTGTAGTGAGCCGAGAATAGAACAAGCATGGAGCAAGTTCTAGAGAGGAGAAGTAAGATCAGAGATCAAGGGTGATCTGAGTTGATCTAGAATGGCTGGAATGGATGGCAAGAGGCTGTTATTTATAGGGAAAGAATCTTCTATAAGAGGAAGCCTTTGACCAGTGATCCGTGGCTACAGTGAGGGACTTGCCCATTTGGGGGTTGAAGGGTTTAGACCTGCGGACAAAAGGGTGTTCTCTGTGCACATGTTCTGTCTGTGCAGAAATGGTTCAGACGTTAAGTGTTGATGTGACCGGACACTGTGCTTGTCCTTTTTACTGTTCTCCTGAGTTTGCGCGTATTGAACCTCTCAACCTTTTAACCTTTTAAGCTATTATGTATATTAGTCATTTTATTGAGATTTGGGCTACCCCCGTCATCAGCCCCCCAAGTCAGAGGTGTTTGGGATGTAAGCTCAAATGCTTCTGACTTTTACACATTATTTTTTATTGCTTAAAGGCTTCAAGGCGTTTGAGTTTTGAGATTTGAATTTCAGAATGATAGTAGATGTGATAGGCTTTAAGGCTTGAAGGATTTAAGGCTTAAAGGTTTAAAGGCTTCAACTTGTCTCACTCAAGAGGAAGTTGAGGCTTTTTGTAAAGAATGGGGGATCGATCTAAAGTTTAATCCGGTGGCTCTGGGTTTTGGCAAATCGATCGATTAGTGTCCCGTTGGTTCGATTGCTCTTTATTGCTGAGTTTTCCAACTTGCGTCATCCGTTTTCGGTCTTTGTTCTGAATGTTTTAGAGTATTATCGTGTGTCGTTTGGTCAGTTACACCCTTAAGGTCTTGCTAGGGTTTTACACTTTGATGTTTTGTGTCCAGCGATAGGGTATGACCCATCATTGTTGTTGTTTCGCTATTTCTTCCAGTTAGCCAAGAACGGCGATTGTTTTACCTTTGAAACATCTCAGGTTGATGTGTGTTTAATTTCGTCTATGGTTATTACCTTTGGTTCTTGGAAGTACCGATTTTTCTGGATTTCTGAGTCCATTGTTCCCTTCAAGCTTGTTTGGAGGCACCCTGATGCTGTGTTAAACAAGCTTGAGCCATTTGAGTCTGAACTAGATAGTTGGTTGGTAAAATCCATTTAGGAAATATCCTTCGAGGCTTCGTTCCTTTCCTGAACACCTTTTAGTGTTGATGGGTGTGAGCACCTTGCCGGGAAAGCCAGATCGTGATCCTGTGCTCATGAGGGATGATCAGGGTATGATGTTTTGTTTTATCAAGAGTGATGGTACCTCTGATGTTGTGTTTGGGGATGCTGAGGCCACGCCCGGTGAATATATTGTTGCCAGGAACACTGAACATAGGTTCGAGGGTTCAGGCCACGTGAACGTCCCAAACGCCAAGGGTTTTACCAAGGTTGCTGCTTACAAAGTCTCTACTCGCCGTTCAAACCGTCGTTTGATAAAGGCTGCCGACCATCCATCAGCTTCTGAGCCAGTGGAACTGAGCGATGACATAGAGGCTTTAGATGATTTAGAAGTTGGGTTGAGGAAAATTTATGAAAGACAAAGAGTTACCATTGGTGATTGGTAAGGGGAGCAAGGCGGCTGGTAAAAAGGTTGTGAGCTTGAAGGGTTCCGGGAGGGGTGGTGAAGGTTCTACCAATATTAATCCAGGGGAGGTTTATGTGCCGGATTGGAAGGTCACAGTTGGTGACAGCTTCAAGCCTTCATCCGTTTGTGAGGATGTTCTTACCCACTTTGATTCTCCTGTTGTTCGAGGTTCTTGCTTATCTATGGATGATGACCTGATGATTTCGAAAAATGGTAATGGGTGCTTGTAACCTTGTTGCCTTGCTTCCAAAGGGTGTATCCCGATTTCGCAGGAGGATGCGGGAATATGATGTCTTCTCGAAGAAGAGGGATGAGATGAAGGCTTCACTAGCTACTCTAAAGAAGGAGGCAGAGGGTTATGCTGGGAGGGAGAAAAGCTGATGTTGAGGATTGATGAGCTTTCTTCCCAGCACAAGACTGAGATGGTTGAGTTGGAAAAACGCTTGGAAGCTGACAGGGTTCAAGTCAGGGTTGATAGGGCTGCTTTGGAGGTTCAGAAGTAGCCTCCTTGGAGGAGAAAAAAGGGTTAAAGGCTTCACTTTCCCAGGCAACTGGTGATAATAAACGGCTCATTGAGCATGGATTCCAGCAAGTGGTTACCTATCTTCTCCATTCTTCGGAGTTCAACAAAGTCTTGGATGATGTGTACACCAAGCTTCTTGCTCATGTGAGACACCAAGGTTTGTTTGCTGGTTACAAATATTTGTGAACCTAGGAAGCCTTAGAAAAAATCTTCTCTTTTTCAACACAAAGCCTTCAAAGTATTATGGGAACAGTTTTTAAGATAGAGCATTTGATTTACTCTTATGTGGGTGAAGTCTCCGAGTGTTTTGGTAAACCTTTGCCTGTCTTGCAGGAGCTAAAACCCAAGGGCCTTAATGAGGCTGTTTGTAACGAAGTGTTGAAGTCCCTCTCGAAGAAACGCCATTGCTTCGGAGATAGCGAGGAAACGTGTTCTGAAGGTGGTGAGGGCTCAAAGGGTTCAAGCCTTGAAGCCTCCGAGGCAACGGGTGCAGCAGGGAGGAAAAAGAGGAAGGCTAAAAAGACCCCAGATAATGGAGGTTCGAAGAAGGATGATGCAGCAAAGTCTACCATCCCTGACGTTGCTAAGTGAAGAAGAGGCCTTAATTCATAGCTTTCTTAGCATGTCGAACAATGTTATGGGTTGTTTGTTTGAACATCTTTTTATTTTAAAGGAACCGTCTAGATCCCTTGGTGGTTAAAGCCTTGGAGGCTTGTGGACAATGTTTTATGTTTGATGGCCAGTATGGCCCTTGCTATCTTTAACTTATCTTGCTATGTTGTTCTATTTATTCCCTTGCGTTTTCATTGATTTTGCATGTTGTCTTTGTTTTGGGTGGTGCATCTTATGTTATTTATACCTTAAAGGGTTCAGTGCTGCAGTCACTTAGCCTTAGGGTATTTTTTAACAAGAAGATACAACCTCTATCCTATGTATGACATTCACTTAGAGTCTTTTTGGTTCGTAAGCCAATGTTGGGGCTTAAGGAACATTTGGTGTAGGCTGTTCAAACCTGTCTATGAGACATGATTTTTAAGATTTCTCTGAGTCTCATGGAGTTGTATTGATTTAGGAACTCACCCCTTATATAGGTCCCTTCAACCCTTGAACCTATTGAGCGATGTGGCCTGGGAGCTCATCCCCTTACATGACCCTTGCCATGGAGTTTCTTGCTAGGTTCTCAACCTGATTATAGGATAGAAAGACAAATTTTGATTCATCGTTCATTCATTTCAAAGTATTTTGAATAGAACAACTTTTGGGAACTATTTGTAATACGTTTTGGTTAAACATGGAACCTTTTAAGGTTTTTGCCATTCCAATGGTGGGGAAGCTTTTTTCCTTGCGGACCTGCCAGCTTGTATGATCCCCCTTTGTGGGCTTTAAGGATAGTGTATGGCCCTTCCTACTTTGGGCCGAGCTTTCCTTAGCTTTCTTTCTTGCAGGCCTCATTATTTCGAAGCACGAGGTCCCCAGGCTTGAAGTGTTCATGCTTCACCAGTGTATTTTAATGCAATTCTATGTTTTGCTTGTACCTTGCTTTTTGTATGGCTGCTTGATCACGAGCCTGTTCGAGGAGTTCCAAATTCAATATCGTCTCTTTCTTATTTGTCTCGAGGTCGATGTTAATTGTTCTTTGTGTTGTTACTCCGATTTCAGCTAGGATTACAGCCTCTGATCCAAACACTAGGCTGTAGGGTGTTTTCTTGCGGCTTGTTTTCTTGGTTGTTCGAATTTCCAATAGCACATTGGGAAGCTATTCGAGCCAGTTGTTGTCGTATCTTTCCAATCGAGATTTAATCCTTTCAACAATGTTGTTGTTTATCCTATTAACTTGGCCGTTGGATTGTGGGTTAGCTACCGAGCTGAATACTTGGGTTATTCTGAACTCCTTACACCAAGAGCTAGAAGGCTTCTCGGCAAACTACTTCCCGTTATCCGTGACTAGTACCCCTGGAGCCCAAAACGACAGATTATGTTTTCGTAAACGAAATCAATGACCTGTTTCCCTGAGATTTTTGCCAATAGTTTTACTTTTGGCCTCTTGGTGAAGTAGTTCACGGCTACCAATAAGAGCTTGACTCCTCATTTGGCTAGTGGGGATGGACCAACGATGTTGATTCTTTACTTGTGAAATAGCCAAGCCGAGGAGATGGGAACGGGGTCATGTTTGAGGCTTTTGGGTACCGGAGCATGTAACTGACAAGCTTCATACTTTCGCAATTGTTCGGAGGTATCTCGATGCATGGAAGGCCAAAAGTGTTCGAGGTTCATCAACTTTGACACTACCGATTTTGGGCCACAATGAGCTCCACATATCCCTTCGTGAACCTCTTTGATCAGATATTGGCTTTGTTCTGGGCCAACGCATCGAAGTAGTGGTGCAAGGTATCCTTTTTGTAAAGGATATCTCCTTGTAACACTTATTGCCTTGACTTGATACGAACCCTTTTAGCCTTAGTCTGGTCATTAGGTAATTCACCATTTTGAGGAACCTTTCAATGGGAGTAATCCAGTTTGGCCCTTTTTTAGTGATCACATCTTGAACCTCAAGTCTTTGGATGGATGAGGTTTTTAACACCTCAATTAGTACCTTCTTGGTGAGGTGGGCAAACGTAGGAGATACAAGTTTGCTTAGTGCATTAGTTCTCTTGTTTTGAGATCTTGGAACTTTTTTGATGGAAAATGTTTGAAATGTGTTCATCAATTCCTTTGATTTCTCTCAGTACTAATACATGTTGGGTTCTTTTGCTATGTAGCTGTTATTGTCTTAGCTTGAGAGAGCCTGTAAGGACTTGAAGCTTTTGAACCCCCATTTCTTTGGCTATGTAGTTGTCACTTATTTGGTTTGAAACAAGCAACGAGTCTGTGAAGACTTGAAGCCTTTTGACACCCATATTTTGCAAGCTTGAGCCCAGCAATCAATGCTTCATACTCAGCTTTGTTGTTTGTAGTCTGAAATTCAAGACGAAGGGCATACGTGAATTACAATTCGTTAGGATCAATTAGAACTAGCCCTGCTCCTGACCCTTCAATGCTGGAAGCTTCGTCGGTAAAGAGCTTCCAGGTATCAGGGTTGGAGGGTTCAGCTGCAGTTGTATTAACTTCTGTTATGGCTTCTTTAGGGACTTACAAGATGAAGTCAGCCAAGATTTGAGCTTTGACAACTTTTCTCAGGACATAGGTGATTTTGTGTTCACCTAGTTTCACAACTCATTTGGCTAATCGTCCGAAATTTTCTTGTTTTTCAAGCACATTCTTAATTGGTTAGTCAATGATCACTTGTATCGGGTGTGACTGAAAGTACCTTCGAAGCCTTCTAGCCGTTTGGGCTAGGGCTAGAGCAAGGTTTTTTTTTTTTCAAAGAAGAATATTTGATTTCTGCTAATTTTGAAGTTTTGAAAAAGTAAACGGGTATCTGAACTTTGTTTCGTTCAATGATTAGAGCCGTACTTATGGTATTTTCAGCAATCGAAAGGTAGATAGAGGTCGTTTCTCCTGTTTCTGGAGCCGAAATGGCTGGGAGTGAAGCTAAGTGCTGCTTCATTTGGTTGAAGGCTTCCTTTTGAGGTAAAACGCTTCAAAGCTGTAAGCTTTCCATTGAAAGTCTTTCTTGTTAGCACATCCTTTGAGGGTTGGCTTTTATGCTTTGTTTCCCCATGATGTGCCCTAGAAACGAGCACTTGACTGGATTAAGCTTTCATGTTTATCTTTGTCGAGGTTTGGAAGGTTTCTTGTATGTCATTGAGCATTTGGTATTCCGTTTTGCCCTTGATTTCAACATAAGATTCTATGTTCTTTCCAGTTTGTTCGGTAAACGCTTTGTCAACCAGGCGTTGATAAGTGGCACCTGCGTTTCTTAAAACAAAAGGCATTTTTTGGTAGAAAAATATACCTTTATCAGTGTGTAATGCGGTTTTTTATTCGTCTTCTTCTTTCATTAGGATCTGATGGTAACCCTTTTAGGTGTCAAGAAAACACGAGAAGCCCGTGAGTGAGTTAACCTTGAGGTCTATCCAGGGCAGCGGGTAGCAATCCTTTGGGCGTGCTTTGTTCAAGTCTTTAAAATCGATATACATCCTCCAAGACTTGTCTGGTTTTTAAACCGTTATCGGATTGGCCACCCATGATTGATACTTGACCTCTCGAAGGGTTCCGGCTAGAACAAGCTTTTCCATCTTTTGGCATTCTGCAAGGCTTCTTTTAGGGGCTTGACTCCGTTTCTTTTGTATAATGGGCTTAACGTCAGGTGGGATCCATAACTCATGTTTCAACAATGCTATGAGGGATGTCGGTCATATCTTCGGGGCATCAAGCAAATACATAGTGCAAGAGCAGCTTTTCAAGGTATGAGAGGGTTTCATTGTAAAGGTTAGTGTTTACCCTTATCCCCTGTTGACGATATTTTGGGTTTATATTCAACCCTTGTTCATCGTCTTCGTCCTTTCTTGAGCTTCCCCCTTCAACCACAAAAGCTTCTTGGGTAGGTTGAAGGGTTGCGATCCCTTTTTCAGTGGGAAACTTCACAGTGCCTTGACCAACTAAAATTGCCATTCCGAATACACCTTGCCCTGGCCTTCCTATGATGATATCATAGTTGGAAGGGATATTGATCACCGCAAAAGTGAGTTGTTCGGTTCGTCACTTTGTTCTCTCGTTGAACAAACATAATGGGTTATTTGGCCTAAAGGCTTGATAGGTATGTCTGCGATACCTTCAGACTGTTGAAGCTTTGAACGCTCATCGTCGCTGAGAGGATTAAAGCGTTTCAAGCTTTTCATCAGCTGAGAGGGTTAAAGCATTTCTCAAGCATGATTTTGGAGGATTCAGACTGTTGAAGCTTTGAACGCTCATCATCGCTGAGAGGGTTAAAGCGTTTCAAGCTTTTCATCAGCTGAGAGGGTTAAAGCTTTGTTTTCAAGGTCGGCCATGTTCACTTCCTACTTTTATTCTTCAACCATTTTGTCCTTGACCCCTTTAACCAAGTGAGCCAGTTCGGACTTGACGGTTTTTTCGATCCTCTTTTTGGGTTGGAAGCAATTATTGGTATGGTGACCTTTCTATTCGTGAAACTCACAATACTGGCTTGATTTTTCCAATCTTTTGCTTTTTGGCAAAGGTTGAGGAGGGCGGAAGCTGTGTTTTACCTCTTCGGTTGCCAAGATCTCTTATGTAGCCTTGGTTAAGGCTGTAAAGTTTATGGTTTTTTCTTGGCTTGGAGGGTTCCGGCCTTCAGGCCTTCTGGAATCCGAACCTTTGAACTGTTTGTCATAAGAGCCATACTGGAAGCTCCAGTTAAGAGTCTTTTATTTTGTTCTTTGATGTCTACAGCTTATTCTCCTCGAATGTGGGCTTCAGCCCTTTTGAGTGTTTCTTCAAGGGTTTTGGGCAGGCATTTATTTAAGTCTTCTGTGAGATATTTGGAATTTATAGCATTCATGAACCCTGCAACCCTAATCTTTTCATCGGTGTAAGTTAAACCTTCCTTCTTGTAACTTTCGATGAAGTCTCTGAGACTTTCATCATCACGTTGTTTGATCTGGAAGATTATCGTGGCGTCCTTAACATACCCATGTTTTTATAGGAACTTTTGCTAAGATCGTCAAAGGTCTGAACGCTTCGTCCAGGAAGGTCATTGAACCATATGCGCGAAGACCCTTCAAGGGTTTACCTGAACATGAGACAACATTCGGAGTTGGGTCATTTTCCAACTCTTACAGTCCCGAAGAAGATTTGGAGGTAGTCTTCAGTACCGTGATAGCATCTTAATCTAGGTTTGAAACTCGTACTCGACAATTTGTTGGGAGAAGCAAGACAAGTTGTTGGGCTTGTAAGGTTTTGAGAGGTAATTTACTACCGTTGAAGCTGGATTACCGTTTGAGGTACCCTGGTGAGTGGTTGGCACTTGGTTGATGAAGTTAAGGTTAAAGCCTTAAAGGCTTTCTGTGTCATCATCCAGCTTTCACGTGCTGCAAAGGAAATTGTGCCATCATCTGTGTCATCAGCTAGGGCATAAGGTTAAAGCCTTAAAGGCTTTCTGATGGTACTCATAAAAGATGCCATTATCTATGTCATAAGGTTAAAGCCTTAAAGGCTTACTGTATAAGGCATTCCCATGGATGTGCTCATGACCGCACCTCGAGCCAAAGGCGGGGTGACCATGGCTTGTTTTCACAAAGTAGCAATGGGAGGGGGAACACTTGAAGCGGGTGACTGCCATAATTGATCAAGAGTGATTTTATGCCCCATAGGTGCACCAGTTGTAACGGGTTGGGAGGTAAATAAGGGAAAAACGGTTGGACTTGGCCTCCCCAAAAGCTAAAGGGCTTGAGTGGTTGGTCTGTCACACTAGGACCAGCTTCAAGGTAAGATGTGGCTGAATGTGAGCTGCTAAAAGGAAGAGATGGAGGGCCATGTGATAATGAGGGTTTAGACCTCTCATAATTTAGTCTTATTCTTACCCTTTTCTTCCTTTCTAGGCTCACATGCTAGTTGAGAAAAGATCTCAGTTGTAAGAAATTTCTAGCTAGTCACTCGGGTGTTAGATCTATGCGTTCCGGTGTATGCATTACATCGATTTGAGTATGTGTAACCCCTGACCGAGATGGGGTTGGTGTTTGAAAAGAAGTGAACTCCGGGAACATATCCCGGTGGAGTACTTCCGGGAGTAGAAAGAGGTGTAGATAGGACCGGTGAGATCCGACCCGAATTTGGTGTTAAATCGGTGTTGTTAGGCACCTGATTTACCTGACCGAGAGACTCGCTTTCAGACATGATGTAAAGAGAAAATGGAGCTACACAACTGGTCTTTAAGATAAAGTAAGCGGCGTAGCCCCACGGTGGGCGCCAACTTGTTGATGCAACAAATAATAGACCAAGGCCTATAGCGATATCTCCGGGGTAAAAGGGTTCAAGGTTTCGATTAGCCTAACGCAGGTCGTGGGGTCCCCCCACGTTTGTAGCACGTGGAGGCGGATCACTTTGTTATTATTCACTTTGAATTCTGGATTGAAGGGTTCAACCCAGAATGTCTATGTTAAGTGAGATAATATTGTAGTGAGCCGAGAATAGAACAAGCATGGAGCAAGTTCTAGAGAGGAGAAGTAAGATCAGAGATCAAGGGTGATCTGAGTTGATCTAGAATGGCTGGAATGGATGGCAAGAGGCTGTTATTTATAGGGAAAGAATCTTCTATAAGAGGAAGCCTTTGACCAGTGATCCGTGGCTACAGTGAGGGACTTGCCCATTTGGGGGTTGAAGGGTTTAGACCTGCGGACAAAAGGGTGTTCTCTGTGCACATGTTCTGTCTGTGCAGAAATGGTTCAGACGTTAAGTGTTGATGTGACCGGACACTGTGCTTGTCCTTTTTACTGTTCTCCTGAGTTTGCGCGTATTGAACCTCTCAACCTTTTAACCTTTTAAGCTATTATGTATATTAGTCATTTTATTGAGATTTGGGCTACCCCCGTCATCAGCCCCCCAAGTCAGAGGTGTTTGGGATGTAAGCTCAAATGCTTCTGACTTTTACACATTATTTTTTATTGCTTAAAGGCTTCAAGGCGTTTGAGTTTTGAGATTTGAATTTCAGAATGATAGTAGATGTGATAGGCTTTAAGGCTTGAAGGATTTAAGGCTTAAAGGTTTAAAGGCTTCAACTTGTCTCACTCAAGAGGAAGTTGAGGCTTTTTGTAAAGAATGGGGGATCGATCTAAAGTTTAATCCGGTGGCTCTGGGTTTTGGCAAATCGATCGATTAGTGTCCCGTTGGTTCGACAACAGCCTGAATCACATCAGGAACTGGCCCATCTTTGTTAATCACTTCAGCCACTGGCTCGTCCAAATTAATCACCGTTTCGCCAACTGTCTGACCAGCAGCATTCATTGAGTCGAACAAACCATCGGCTTCGGCCTGCAATGCCTCAATCCACTCCAAAAAAATAACCCTTAGTGCGATTCAAATTTCATGATTTATCTTTTCATTAGGGGTTTGACTCGAACAAATCGTTTTCTCTATAGTGCGATTCAAATTTCATGAGTTATCTTAGTGCGTACAGTGAAAGTCAAATTAGGTTCACTTCCTGTAAGTAAATCGATTACTTACAGGTTTAATTAGGCTTTTGTCACTAATTCTTATACAATTCAAATCGATTTCTCTAAGATTGCACTAAGACGATCAACACTAAACTTAGTGCGAATCTCTAAGCCTTAGTGGAGTTAATCGATTTAACCCTTAGTGAATGGAAGGTTCTATAAGTTATTTTTCCTGCACTAGGAGTTAATCTGTCTGTTAGGGGTTATCGTGTCGGCCCAAGCCTTAGTGCGACAGTACACTAAGGGTTATCGTGTCGGCCCTACTCTTAGTGCGACAGTGCACTAAGAGTTATCGTGTCGGCCCAAGTCTTAGTGATTTTCACTAAGCCTTATCGAAGGCGCGTGAGCCGACAAGATACTGTTTCATTAACCCTTAACGATTTTTTCACTAAGGCTTAAAGTTTTAAAAATTGCAATTTGGTCCCTGGCACTAAGGCTTAAAGTTTTAAAAATTGCAATTTGGCCCCTAGTCCTTAAGCGATAGTGATTTTCACTAAGCGTTATCGAATTTGAAATTTGAATTCTTGGTTTATGTGGCACTAGCCGTTATTACTTTTCACTAAGGATTACTGGATTTTCACTAATCGTTATCGAATTTGAATTTTGAATTCTTGGTTTCTGTGCCACTAGCCGTTATTGCTTTTGACTAAGCCATTCCATTTTTGACTAAGCATTAGGCGCCTTGGTCGCCTCATGTATTTCTGCAGACTGTTTGGCTGCAGGTTTTTTGTGACGTTTTTTGTCGCAAAATTTTGAATTCTTTTCGTCGCTAGAATTTGATTTTTTTAACTAAATTATTTTAATATATCCTGTTGTCCATACTTGAAAAATAAATTTATTTTATTTTTTGATTGAAACAGTGTTGAATTCTTTGTAGTGCTATCTACCATGTATTAAGTTAATCATCGTTTAACATACAGTGGTTTTGATTTGGTGTAGTTGATTAGTCTAATCATGTTTTTAACTTAGTTTTATCTTGTCATTTTTAGGATGTTTGTAACTGGTTAAGATGAAGAGGAAGATCGTGTTGTGTCTCTTCTTTGTTCATGTCCTCACTATTCCTGCAGATAGTTTGATCTGTCTGCAGGTGGGTCAAAACAATGTTTTGTCTGTATTCAAGTGTTGTTGATTCAACAAATAATAGACCAAGGCCTGTAGCGATATCTCCGGGGTAAAAGGGTTCAAGGTTTCGATTAGCCTAACGCAGGTCGTGGGGTCCCCCCACGTTTGTAGCACGTGGAGGCGGATCACTTTGTTATTATTCACTTTGAATTCTGGATTGAAGGGTTCAACCCAGAATGTCTATGTTAAGTGAGATAATATTGTAGTGAGCCGAGAATAGAACAAGCATGGAGCAAGTTCTAGAGAGGAGAAGTAAGATCAGAGATCAAGGGTGATCTGAGTTGATCTAGAATGGCTGGAATGGATGGCAAGAGGCTGTTATTTATAGGGAAAGAATCTTCTATAAGAGGAAGCCTTTGACCAGTGATCCGTGGCTACAGTGAGGGACTTGCCCATTTGGGGGTTGAAGGGTTTAGACCTGCGGACAAAAGGGTGTTCTCTGTGCACATGTTCTGTCTGTGCAGAAATGGTTCAGACGTTAAGTGTTGATGTGACCGGACACTGTGCTTGTCCTTTTTACTGTTCTCCTGAGTTTGCGCGTATTGAACCTCTCAACCTTTTAACCTTTTAAGCTATTATGTATATTAGTCATTTTATTGAGATTTGGGCTACCCCCGTCATCAAGTGTCGTTAATCTTTTTTTAAGTTTGAATATTATAGTTCAGTGTGTTTGTAATCCTGTGATTTATACAGTGTTTGTTGAAGTGGGTCAAAATAGTGTTTGGCTAGCCTGCAGGTGTTGCCTGCAGATAGTGTTTGGCTAGTCTGCAAGTTTTGCCTACAGATAGTGTTTGGCTTGTCTGCAGGTGGGTCAAAACCATGTTTTGACTGCAAATGTCCTTATTGTCGTGTTTTACTTATTTGTGGTTTAGGATTACCATTAATGACGGTGAGACTAAGCTCGTTAATCACATACACTCGATACCATTATCTTAATTAGGTCGCGCAGCGGATCGTTAACGATAGTTAACTGTAACTAAATCCTTTTTGGTCTTTCTGCAAGTCTAATTACTTGCAGTTTTGGTGTGTCTGCAAATCTGCATTTTGCAGACGATGATGCTGGTTTTTTTAGCAAGTAGTTAATTCTATGGTTTCATCTTCAATGTGTTCTTCAGTTACAACTGGCAAATTTGTACACAAATTTGGATGAAAATGGAATTTTCATTACAGAAATGTAAAAAATTGCAATTAACAGATAATTTTGTAATTCAGATAGTGAAATGCAGTTACAGTATGCTGTTTCCGATCATCATGTTCTAACTATTCCGGCATAGCTGGTCTGTTACAATGATTTTCCTAAACTAATTTGGTCTTTTTTTTTCTGGCTAATCTGTTCATCGTCTTCTTGGTGGCACAATCGTCTTCTTCTTTGTTGATGGTCTTTTCCTGAACTTCCGGCGAAGCTTTTGTCTTCTCCGGTGATCTGTTCTTTCTTCGTCGATGATTCTGAGAAAGCTTTCGATGAATCTTCTTCAACCTTGTAATGTCGTCGATCTGTATTTGGTTCTGCAGAACTTTCGTCTGTCTGTTGTGGTCTTTTAACGGCATCTGCAAGTAGTTTCTTCTTCCAATGAGTTGCAGGTGTCTTCTTCTTGACAGCAAACCCTAGTTTCGTCCTCGACGAGTTGCAGGTTTCTTCTTGAGTCACGATCGTCGACTCGATGTCTTCGTCTTCGTATACGATCGTCATTGTTGTCGATCGATGAGCGATCGAGCATCGATCCATGAAGATCTTCATCGGAGTTTTGAAATCGCCAGAGCTTCGCCTCATCGAGAGGATTTTGGGCAGTGAACCCAATTCTCACAAACTTTATATCCTATTATTGGGTTATTTAGATGCTCTTATATAGACGAGGGGTAGGATTTTTTGCGCTGCCACACTCTTATAATATTACTGGCAGCGCGTGGGTCCGCTAGGACGGCTTTTGTGTGGCTGAGATTGTGCCACGTCAGCATTTACTGTTGCTTTTTTTAAAAATTTAAGCCTTAGTGCAAAAATCGTTAAGGGTTAATGAAAGAGTATCTTGTCGGCTCACGCGCCTTCGATAAGGCTTAGTGAAAATCACTAAGTCTTGGGCCGACACGATAACCCCTAGTGTACTGTCGCACTAAGACTTGGGCCGACACGATAACTCTTAGTGCACTGGCATGTGTAATTTAGGGTTAGGGTTAATGCCTTTTGATCTGGTTAATATATCAGTTACTATTTGCTGAGTGAAAGTTAACATTGCAACTTAAAGGTTAATATATCAGTGAAATGTCATTTCTGCAGAATTACGATGTTTGTACTAGGCTTAATAACATCTGTTCCAATACTGTTGGCCATGTGATAACTCATCACTGTTAACGACGTCGTTAAGGCTGAGTTTGGTCCCATATATTGCAATTTTAACTCTTTGAAGATCAAACCCAGAAATTAAAATTATATTATTTTAATTTAAAATTGTTATAATTATTTAACACATGGCCAATAGTAACTGATTCAGGGTTCAGGGTTTTAGGGTTCAGGGTTCAGGGTTTTAGGGTTCAGGGTTTTAGGGTTCAGGGTTTTAGGTTTTAGGGTTTAGGGTTTAGGGTTTTAGGGTTTTAGGGTTTAGGGTTTAGGGTTTAGGGTTTTAGGGTTTTTAGGGTTTTTAGGGTTTTAGGGTTTAGAGTTTAGTGTTTAGGGTTTATGGTTTAGGGTTTAGCGTTTTGCGTTTAGGGTTTAGGGTTTAGCGTTTAGGGTTTTGGGTTTAGGGTTTAGGGTTTAGGGCCGACACGCTAACGCTTAGTGAAATATTCAAAAACCTTCGGCCCAACCCTAGTGAAAACTCCTATCGCTTAGTAATGCAATTAAGCCTTAATGCAACAGTCTTAGGACACGTGGAACGTTAGCAGCCACACAAAAGCCGCCCTGCGGGCCCCGGCGGCCACAGTAATATTATAAGAGTGTGGCCGCCCGGAGCACTACCCCTCGTCTATATAAGAGCATCTAAGTAACCCAATAATAGGATATAAAGTTTGAGAGAATTGGGTTCACTTCCCAAATTCTCTCTGAGGCGAAGCTCTGCCCGATCTCCGCCATGAGAACACCAGAAACCCAATGAAGGTTTCTTGTCAATGCCAAGAACTACTTCATCACATATCCACAATGTTACATATCCAAAGAAGAATGTCTGAAACAACTCAAAGTTCTACCTGTTCCTTCAGCGATCAAATATATCGCTATTTGCAGAGAACTGCATGAAGATGGCAAACCTCATCTCCATGTTCTGATGCAGATGGAAAAGAAGTTCAAATGTCAAAATCCAAGATTTTTTGACAACAACAAGCCAAATACATTTGAAGTTTGTCATCCTAACATACAATCTGCTAAATCCAGTTTCTTCGTCAGAAGATATATACAGAAAGACGGTGATGTCATCGATTGGGGGATGTTCCAGAAACATGGAACATCTACACTTAAGAGCTTCGATCCCAACACCACATACGGAAGAGCACTGGCGTGCAACACTAAAGACGAGGCATTGCAGATAATCAGAGATGAACAACCCAGAGACTTTCTGTTACAGCATCACCACATCAGCTTCAACCTGGATCGAGTCTATGACGTACCTACAGCTCCATGGGTATGTCCATTTCTTACATCAAGCTTCACTAATGTAGCAGAACAACTCCAAGAATGGGCAGATACATACTTTGGTGTACAAGCCGCTGCGCGGCCGGTAAGACCAATGTCAGTGATCATCGAAGGTAATTCAAGGACAAGCAAAATAATGTGGGCCAGATCCTTGGGAAAACATAACTACATATGTGGTCATATGGACCTTAAGAAAAAAGTCTTTTCAAACAACGCTGACTACAACATCATCGATGACATTCCACCACAATACTTCAGGCACTAGAAAGAGTTTCTATGCAACCCAGGAGGCATACCAACAATCATTCTATGCAACCAAGCCTTAGTGAAAACCCATATCGCTTAGTAAAATATTCTAGAACCTTCCGCCCAAGCCTTAGTGAAAACCCATATCGCTTAGTAATGCAATTAAGCCTTAATGCAACAGTCTTAGGACACGTGGAACGTTAGCAGCCACACAAAAGCCGTTAAAAAACAACACATGGCCAACATTACTATATCGGCCAGTTCATTTTAGATTGAAACATGGACATGACATCTATATAGATTTGACTAGCACATGGCTAGTAAAATACAATGTTGATTTCCATTAATGAATTAATGATAATCAAAATGACTAAAAAACTAATAAGGTTTAAAAACAATTAGTTGCAATAATTAAAAAAAAACCGACTAAACCGGTAAGTCTACCGGTAACAGATAAATTCAAATTTCAAAATATCCCGCTCAACACTGTAGCATAACACATCGGCCGACCCGATAACTCCTAGTGCTACAGTTACTAAGAATTCAACACTTAACATAATACGTGGTGATTTTCTGTTCAAGTGTGAAGATTTAGTTAAGTGTTTTGTTATTTAAAAGATATAATTTTAAATTAAAACTTTTAAACCTTCATGGCTTAATATATTAACTTTCACTGTACCAGAAAGGCTTAATATATTAGTAATCATCAATATTCTTGAATTTTAATATACATCGGCTTCGGCCTGCAATGCCTCAATCCACTCAAAAAAGCCGAAGTGCCAGCATTGAAGTACAAAATACTAAAATTACGAAGCATAACGGTAGGGGAAAGCAAAGGTTGCTCGTTAAGCGGCATTGGCTCTCCTAGATCAAACTCAATATTGTTGCCTATAAATGGAAAGATGCATATGATTATATAGGCAACCAAAAATAGTAAAAAAACAACACATGGCCAACATTACTATATTGGCCAGTTCATTTTAGATTGAAACATGGACATGACATCTATATAGATTTGACTAGCACATGGCTAGTAAAATACAATGTTGATTTCCATTAATGAATTAATGATAATCAAAATGACTAAAAAACTAATAAGGTTTAAAAACAATTAGTTGCAATAATTAAAAACAACCGACTAAACCGGTTAACCGGTAAGTCTACCGGTAACAGATAAATTCAAATTTCAAAATATCCCGCTCAACACTGTAGCATAACACATGGGCCGACACGATAACTCCTAGTGCTACAGGAAACATTCTAGAACCTTCGGCCCAAGCCTTAGTGAAAAACCAGTATCGCTTAGGGAAAAAAACACTAAGCCTTAGTAAAATATTCTAAAACCTTCCGCCCAAGCCTTAGTGAAAACCACTAAGACTTGGGCCGACACGATAACTCATAGACCACTGTCGCATAACACATGGGCCGACACGATAACTCATAGAGCACTGTCGCATAACAGTTGGGCCGACACGCTAACGCTTAGTGAAATATTCTAGAACCATCGGCCCAACCCTTAGTGAAAACTCCTATCGCTTAGTAATGCAATTAAGCCTTAATGCAACAGTCTTAGGACACGTGGAACGTTAGCAGCCACACAAAAGCCGTTAAAAAACAACACATGGCCAACATTACTATATTGGACAGTTCATTTTAGATTGAAACATGGACATGACATCTATATAGATTTGACTAGCACATGGCTAGTAAAATACAATGTTGATTTTCATTAATGAATTAATGATAATCAAAATGACTAAAAAACTAATAAGGTTTAAAAACAATTAGTTGCAATAATTAAAAAAAACCGACTAAACCGGTTAACCGGTAAGTCTACCGGTAACAGATAAATTCAAATTTCAAAATATCCCGCTCAACACTGTAGCATAACACATCGGCCGACACGATAACTCCTAGTGCTACAGTTACTAAGAATTCAACACTTAACATAATACGTGGTGAATTTCTGTTCAAGTGTGAAGATTTACTTAAGTGTTTTGTTATTTAAAAGATATAATTTTAAATTAAAACTTTTAAACCTTCATGGCTTAATATATTAACTTTCACTGTACCAGAAAGGCTTAATATATTAGTAATCATCAATATTCTTGAATTTTAATATACATCGGCTTCGGCCTGCAATGCCTCAATCCACTCAAAAAAAGCCGAAGTGCCAGCATTGAAGTACAAAATACTAAAATTACGAAGCATAACGGCAGGGGAAAGCAAAGGTTGCTCGTTAAGCGGCATTGGCTCTCCTAGATCAAACTCCATATTGTTGCCTATAAATGGAAAGATGCATATGATTATACAGGCAACCAAAAATAGTAAAAAAACAACACATGGCCAACATTACTATATTGGCCAGTTCATTTTAGATTGAAACATGGACATGACATCTATATAGATTTGACTAGCACATGGCTAGTAAAATACAATGTTGATTTCCATTAATGAATTAATGATAATCAAAATGACTAAAAAACTAATAAGGTTTAAAAACAATTAGTTGCAATAATTAAAAACAACCGACTAAACCGGTTAACCGGTAAGTCTACCGGTAACAGATAAATTCAAATTTCAAAATATCCCGCTCAACACTGTAGCATAACACATGGGCCGACACGATAACTCCTAGTGCTACAGGAAACATTCTAGAACCTTCGGCCCAAGCCTTAGTGAAAAACCAGTATCGCTTAGTGAAAAAAACACTAAGCCTTAGTAAAATATTCTAAAACCTTCCGCCCAAGCCTTAGTGAAAACCACTAAGACTTGGGCCGACACGATAACTCATAGAGCACTGTCGCATAACACATGGGCCGACACGATAACTCATAGAGCACTGTCGCATAACAGTTGGGCCGACACGCTAACGCTTAGTGAAATATTCTAGAACCATCGGGCCAACCCTTAATGAAAACTCCTATCGCTTAGTAATGCAATTAAGCCTTAATGCAACAGTCTTAGGACACGTGGAACGTTAGCAGCCACACAAAAGCCGTTAAAAAACAACACAAGGCCAACATTACTATATTGGCCAGTTCATTTTAGATTGAAACATGGACATGACATCTATATAGATTTGACTAGCACATGGCTAGTAAAATACAATGTTGATTTCCATTAATGAATTAATGATAATCAAAATGACTAAAAAACATATAAGGTTTAAAAACAATTAGTTGCAATAATTAAAAAAAACCGACTAAACCGGTTAACCGGTAAGTCTACCGGTAACAGATAAATTCAAATTTCAAAATATCCCGCTCAACACTGTAGCATAACACATCGGCCGACACGATAACTCCTAGTGCTACAGTTACTAAGAATTCAACACTTAACATAATACGTGGTGATTTTCTGTTCAAGTGTGAAGATTTAGTTAAGTGTTTTGTTATTTAAAAGATATAATTTTAAATTAAAACTTTTAAAACTTCATGGCTTAATATATTAACTTTCACTGTACCAGAAAGGCTTAATATATTAGTAATCATCAATATTCTTTAATTTTAATATACATCGGCTTCGGCCTGCAATGCCTCAATCCACTCAAAAAAAGCCGAAGTGCCAGCATTGAAGTACAAAATACTAAAATTACGAAGCATAACGGCAGGGGAAAGCAAAGGTTGCTCGTTAAGCGGCATTGGCTCTCCTAGATCAAACTCCATATTGTTGCCTATAAATGGAAAGATGCATATGATTATATAGGCACCCAAAAATAGTAAAAAAACAACACATGGCCAACATTACTATATTGGCCAGTTCATTTTAGATTGAAACATGGACATGACATCTATATAGATTTGACTAGCACATGGCTAGTAAAATACAATGTTGATTTCCATTAATGAATTAATGATAATCAAAATGACAAAAAAACTAATAAGGTTTAAAAACAATTAGTTGCAATAATTAAAAAAAACCGACTAAACCGGTTAACCGGTAAGTCTACCGGTAACAGATAAATTCAAATTTCAAAATATCCCGCTCAACACTTTAGCATAACACATGGGCCGACACGATAACTCCTAGTGCTACAGGAAACATTCTAGAACCTTAGGCCCAAGCCTTAGTGAAAAACCAGTATCGCTTAGTGAAAAAAACACTAAGCCTTAGTAAAATATTCTAGAACCTTCCGCCCAAGCCTTAGTGAAAACCCCTATCGCTTAGTAATGTAATTAAGCCTTAATGCAACAGTCTTAGGACACGTGGAACGTTAGCAGCCACACAAAAGCCGTTAAAAAACAACACATGGCCAACATTACTATATTGGCCAGTTCATTTTAGATTGAAACATGGACATGACATCTATATAGATTTGACTAGCACATGGCTAGTAAAATACAATGTTGATTTCCATTAATGAATTAATGATAATCAAAATGGCTAAAAAACTAATAAGGTTTAAAAACAATTAGTTGCAAAAATTAAAAAAAACCGACTAAACCGGTAAGTCTACCGGTAACAGATAAATTCAAATTTCAAAATATCCCGCTCAACACTGTAGCATAACACATCGGCCGGCCCTATAACTCCTAGTGCTACAGTTACTAAGAATTCAACACTTAACATAATACGTGGTGATTTTCTGTTCAAGTGTGAAGATTTAGTTAAGTGTTTTGTTATTTAAAAGATATAATTTTAAATTAAAACTTTTAAACCTTCATGGCTTAATATATTAACTTTCACTGTACCAGAAAGGCTTAATATATTAGTAATCATGAATATTCTTGAATTTTAATATACATCGGCTTCGGCCTGCAATGCATCAATCCACTCAAAAAAAGCCGAAGTGCCAGCATTGAAGTACAAAATACTAAAATTACGAAGCATAACGGCAGGGGAAAGCAAAGGTTGCTCGTTAAGCGGCATTGGCTCTCCTAGATCAAACTCCATATTGTTGCCTATAAATGGAAAGATGCATATGATTATATAGGCACCCAAAAATAGTAAAAAAACAACACATGGCCAACATTACTATATTGGCCAGTTCATTTTAGATTGAAACATGGACATGACATCTATATAGATTTGACTAGCACATGGCTAGTAAAATACAATGTTGATTTCCATTAATGAATTAATGATAATCAAAATGACAAAAAAACTAATAAGGTTTAAAAACAATTAGTTGCAATAATTAAAAAAAACCGACTAAACCGGTTAACCGGTAAGTCTACCGGTAACAGATAAATTCAAATTTCAAAATATCCCGCTCAACACTTTAGCATAACACATGGGCCGACACGATAACTCCTAGTGCTACAGGAAACATTCTAGAACCTTAGGCCCAAGCCTTAGTGAAAAACCAGTATCGCTTAGTGAAAAAAACACTAAGCCTTAGTAAAATATTCTAGAACCTTCCGCCCAAGCCTTAGTGAAAACCCCTATCGCTTAGTAATGTAATTAAGCCTTAATGCAACAGTCTTAGGACACGTGGAACGTTAGCAGCCACACAAAAGCCGTTAAAAAACAACACATGGCCAACATTACTATATTGGCCAGTTCATTTTAGATTGAAACATGGACATGACATCTATATAGATTTGACTAGCACATGGCTAGTAAAATACAATGTTGATTTCCATTAATGAATTAATGATAATCAAAATGGCTAAAAAACTAATAAGGTTTAAAAACAATTAGTTGCAAAAATTAAAAAAAACCGACTAAACCGGTAAGTCTACCGGTAACAGATAAATTCAAATTTCAAAATATCCCGCTCAACACTGTAGCATAACACATCGGCCGGCCCTATAACTCCTAGTGCTACAGTTACTAAGAATTCAACACTTAACATAATACGTGGTGATTTTCTGTTCAAGTGTGAAGATTTAGTTAAGTGTTTTGTTATTTAAAAGATATAATTTTAAATTAAAACTTTTAAACCTTCATGGCTTAATATATTAACTTTCACTGTACCAGAAAGGCTTAATATATTAGTAATCATGAATATTCTTGAATTTTAATATACATCGGCTTCGGCCTGCAATGCATCAATCCACTCAAAAAAAGCCGAAGTGCCAGCATTGAAGTACAAAATACTAAAATTACGAAGCATAACGGCAGGGGAAAGCAAAGGTTGCTCGTTAAGCGGCATTGGCTCTCCTAGATCAAACTCCATATTGTTGCCTATAAATGGAAAGATGCATATGATTATACAGGCAACCAAAAATAGTAAAAAAACAACACATTGCCAACATTACTATATTGGCCAGTTCATTTTAGATTGAAACATGGACATGACATCTATATAGATTTGACTAGCACATGGCTAGTAAAATACAATGTTGATTTCCATTAATGAATTAATGATAATCAAAATGACTAAAAAAGTAATAAGGTTTAAAAACAATTAGTTGCAATAATTAAAAAAACCCGACTAAACCGGTTAACCGGTAAGTCTACCGGTAACAGATAAATTCAAATTTCAAAATATCCCGCTCAACACTGTAGCATAACACATGGGCCGACATGATAACTCCTAGTGCTACAGGAAACATTCTAGAACCTTCGGCCCAAGCCTTAGTGAAAAACTAGTATCGCTTAGTGAAAAAAACACTAAGCCTTAGTAAAATATTCTAGAACCTTCCGCCCAAGCCTTAGTGAAAACCACTAAGACTTGGGCCGACACGATAACTCATAGAGCACTGTCGCATAACACATGGGCCGACACGATAACTCATAGAGCACTGTCGCATAACAGTTGGGCCGACACGCTAACGCTTAGTGAAATATTCTAGAACCTTCGGCCCAACCCTTAGTGAAAACTCCTATCGCTTAGTAATGCAATTAAGCCTTAATGCAACAGTCTTAGGACACGTGGAACGTTAGCAGCCACACAAAAGCCGCCCTGCGGGCCCCGGCGGCCACAGTAAAATTATAAGAGTGTGGCTGCCCGGAGCACTACCCCTCGTCTATATAAGAGCAACTAAGTAACCCAATAATAGGATATAAAGTTTGAGAGAATTGGGTTCACTTCCCAAATTCTCTCTGAGGCGAAGCTCTGCCCGATCTCCGCCATGAGAACACCAGAAACACAACGAAGGTTTCTTGTTAATACCAAGAACTACTTCATCACATATCCACAATGTTACATATCCAAAGAAGAATGTCTGAAACAACTCAAAGTTCTACCTGTTCCTTCAGCGATCAAATATATCGCTATTTGCAGAGAACTGCACGAAGATGGCAAACCTCATCTCCATGTTCTGATGCAGATGGAAAAGAAGTTCAAATGTCAAAATCCAAGATTTTTTGACATCAACAAGCCAAATACATTTGAAGTTTGTCATCCTAACATACAGTCTGCTAAATCCAGTTTCTTCGTCAGAAGATATATGCAGAAAGACGGTGATGTCATCGATTGGGGGATATTCCAGAAACATGGAACATCTACACTTAAGAGCTTCGATCCCAACACCACACACGGAAGAGCACTGGCGTGCAACACTAAAGACGAGGCATTGCAGATAATCAGAGATGAACAACCCAGAGACTTTCTGTTACAACATCACCACATCAGCTTCAACCTTGATCGAGTCTATGACTTACCTACAGCTCCATGGGTATGTCCATTTCCTACATCAAGCTTCACTAATGTACGAGAACAACTCCAAGAATGGGCGGATACATACTTTGGTGTACAAGCCGCTGCGCGGCCGGTAAGACCAAAGTCAGTGATCATCGAATGTAATTCAAGGACAGGAAAAACAATGTGGGCCAGATCCTTGGGAAAACATAACTACATATCTGGTCATATGGACCTTAACAAAAAATTCTTTTCAAACAACGCTGACTACAACATCATCGATGACATTCCACCACAATACTTCAGGCACTAGAAAGAGTTTCTCGGAGCTCAACGAAACTGGCAGTCTAACTGCAAATACGGCAAGCCAAGTATGGTCAAAGGAGACATACCAACAATCATACTATGCAACCCAGGACAAGGTTTTTCATACTGGGATTACTTAAACAAACCAGACATGCTGGGTTTGAAAGAATGGACTATCAACAACGCTGTCTTCATCTTCATCAACGAACCGTTATACAACACCAACAACGAGTCTGCGACTCCATTAGTTTAATTAATTCTTGTTTTAGTTGATTTTGTACCAGAAGAAGCTATGACTTCAATATTGTAATGTTAATTTATCAATAAATTAAGTTTGATTGATTTTTAACTTCGTTATATCAACAATTTATAACAGATTAAGATAAAAGTGCCAAATACGAAAATATATTACAAACCACAATACAAGATTAATAAAAACATAGACTTTATTAATGACAAAAGAGTACACATTGTTACAAACTCCTAATCTAATGCACCAGAACCATCAACAACAGCCTGAATCACATCAGGAACTGGCCCGTCTTCGTTAATCACTTCAGCCACTGGCTCGTCCAAATTAATCACCACTTCGCCAACTGGCTGACCAGCAGCATTCATTGACTCGAACAAACCATCGGCTTCGGCCTGCAATGCCTCAATCCACTCCAAAAAATAACCCTTAGTGCGATTCAAATTTCATGAGTTATCTTTTCACTAGGGGTTTGACTCGAACAAATCGATTTCTCTATAGTGCGATTCAAATTTCATGAGTTATCTTAGTGCGTACAGTGAAAGTCAAATTAGGTTCACTTCCTGTAAGTAAATCGATTACTTACAGGTTTAATTAGGCTTTTGTCACTAATTCTTATACAATTCAAATCGATTTCTCTAAGATTGCACTAAGACGATCAACACCAAACTTAGTGCGAATCTCTAAGCCTTAGTGGAGTTAATCGATTTAACCCTTAGTGAATGGAAGGTTCTATAAGTTATTTTGCGTGCATTAGGAGTTAATCTGTCTGCTAGGGGTTATCGTGTCGGCCCAAGCCTTAGTGCGACAGTACACTAAGGGTTATCGTGTCGGCCCAACTCTTAGTGCGACAGTGCACTAAGAGTTATCATGTCGGCCCAAGTCTTAGTGATTTTCACTAAGCCTTATCGAAGGCGCGTGAGACGCCAAGATACTGTTTCATTAACCCTTAACGATTTTTTCACTAAGGCTTAAAGTTTTAAAAATTGCAATTTGGTCCCTGGCACTAAGGCTTAAAGTTTTAAAAATTGCAATTTGGCCCCTAGTCCTTAAGCGATAGTGATTTTCACTAAGCGTTATCGAATTTGAAATTTGAATTCTTGGTTTCTGTGCCACTAGCCGTTATTACTTTTCACTAAGGATTACTGGATTTTCACTAATCGTTATCGAATTTGAATTCTTGGTTTCTGTGCCACTAGCCGTTATTGCTTTTGACTAAGCCATTCCATTTTTGACTAAGCATTAGGCGCCTTGGTCGCCTCATGTATTTCTGCAGACTGTTTGGCTGCAGGTTTTTTGTGACGTTTTTTGTCGCAAAAATTTGAATTCTTTTCGTCGCTAGAATTTGATTTTTTTTAACTAAATTATTTTAATATATCCTGTTGTCCATACTTGAAAAATAAATTTATTTTATTTTTTGATTGAAACGGTGTTGAATTCTTTGTAGTGCTATCTACCATGTATTAAGTTAATCATCGTTTAACATACAGTGGTTTTGATTTGGTGTAGTTGATTAGTCTAATCATGTTTTTAACTTAGTTTTATCTTGTCATTTTCAGGATGTTTGTAACTGGTTAAGATGAAGAGGAAGATCGTGTTGTGTCTCTTCTTTGTTCATGTCCTCACTATTCCTGCAGATAGTTTGATCTGTCTGCAGGTGGGTCAAAACAATGTTTTGTCTGTATTCAAGTGTCGTTAATCTTTTTTTAAGTTTGAATATTATAGTTCAGTGTGTTTGTAATCCTGTGATTTATACAGTGTTTGTTGAAGTGGGTCAAAATAGTGTTTGGCTAGGCTGCAGGTGTTGCCTGCAGATAGTGTTTGGCTGGTCTGCAAGTTTTGCCTACAGATAGTGTTTGGCTTGTCTGCAGGTGGGTCAAAACCATGTTTTGACTGCAAATGTCCTTATTGTCCTGTTTTACTTATTTGTGGTTTAGGATTATCATTAATGGCGGTGAGACTAAGCTAGTTAATCACATACACTCGATACCATTATCTTAATTAGGCCGCGCAACGGATCGTTAACGATAGTTAACTGTAACTAAATCCTTTTTGGTCTTTCTGTAAGTCTAATTACTTGCAGTTTTGGTGTGTCTGCAAATCTGCATTTTACAGACGATGATGCTGGTTTTTTTAGCAAGTAGTTAATTCTGTGGTTTCATCTTCAATGTGTTCTTCAGTTACTGGCAAATTTGTACACAAATTTGGATGAAATTGGAATTTTCATTACAGAAATGTAAAAAATTGCAATTAACAGATAATTTTGTAATTCAGATAGTGAAATGCAGTTACAGTATGCTGTTTTCGATCATCATGTTCTAACTATTCCGGCATAGCCGGTCTGAATCTAATTACAATGATTTTCCTAAACTAATTTGGTCTTTTTTTTGCTGGCTAATCTGTTCATCGTCTTCTTGGTGGCACAATCGTCTTCTTCTTCGTTGATGGTCTTTTCCTGAACTTCCGGTGAAGCTTTTGTCTTCTCCGGTGATCTGTTCTTTCTTCGTCGATGATTCTAAGAAAGCTTTCGAAGAATCTTCTTCAACCTTGTAATGTCGTCGATCTGTATTTGGTTCTGCAGAACTTTCGTCTGTCTGTTGTGGTCTTTTAACGGCATCTGTAAATAGTTTCTTCTTCCAATGAGTTGCAGGTGTCTTCTTCTTGACAGCAAACCCTAGTTTCGTCCTCGACGAGTTGCAGGTTTCTTCTCGAGTCATGATCGTCGACTCGATGTCTTCGTCTTCGTATACGATCGTCATTGTTGTCGATCGATGAGCGATCGAGCATCGATCGATGAAGATCTTCATCGGAGTTTTGAAATCGCCAGAGCTTCGCCTCCTCGAGAGGATTTTGGGCAGTGAACCCAATTCTCACAAACTTTATATGCTATTATTGGGTTATTTAGATGCTCTTATATAGACGAGGGGTAGGATTTTTTGCGCTGCCACACTCTTATAATATTACTGGCAGCGCGTGGGTCCGCTAGGACGGCTTTTGTGTGGCTGAGATTGTGCCACGTCAGCATTTACTGTTGCTTTACGGCTTATGAAGGCCTATTTTGCTTGATTAAGTCCTAAGGGGCGCGTGGGCGCGTGTACTTTACTGTTGCACCAGCCGTTCAGGGTTCAGGGGTTCAGGGTTTTAGGGTTTTAGGGTTTATGGTTTAGGGTTTTAGGGTTTTAGGGTTTAGGGTTTTAGGGTTTATGGTTTAGGGTTTAGGGTTTAGGGTTTATCGGTTTAGGGTTTTAGGGTTTAGGGTTTAGGGGTTTAGGGTTTAGGGGTTTAGGGTTTTAGGGTTTAGGGGTTAGGGGTTTTTTTTTTGGGTAAATGAGCTTTCGCCCGGAAAACTTTATAAACAAATAAAAAATTACATGTTTAAAGGGGCATACCCCCGCCAACCTATAGACGAAACACCAAAACATGCTCTGGAGTTCGTCACAAAAACGAAAAACATAAAACGCCTACTAGCATTTAACATCCTAGTAGGGATAATATCTTTTTCTAACAAAAACATGGAACCTAACATAAAATCTAAACAATACTCTTCGTAGACACCAGCCCAAACTAAATGGGCCTTCTTCCAATAAGCACAATCAACCAGAGCCAAGATTAAATCTTCACAAGTTGGGCCGCAAATAATAAACAAAAAGATGGGCCCCCAACCTGCTACTCTATGCTGGCTCCAAATAGCAAAAACCCATTGGTGGGCCTTCAAAACGTGAACAGCAGCTTCATTAGATAGGCCCAAACGGCTAGTGACCAACCAAAATAAAGCCCAAAATAATGAACCAAAAAAAATACCCGAACAGACCATTAACTCCGGAACAAAACTCGGCATAATCCCGAATCAAAAAATAACCTCGGAACCAAACATCAATGTCGGACCCCAACAATAAATCCGGCAATAAAAACCAAATCCAGATCAGATCTTTGGCTAATTCCCAAACTCGGACCTTCCACAAATCTACATCAGCATCACGAAGAACAGAACTCGGACAAAAAGAATAATTCCTAGCCCGTGATTGAGACCATTTGGGAACAAAATAGGCAGACTTGCAGCCAAAAAACTGAGCCGTAACCAGCAGCTTCCAACCAAAAAAATTAAGGCTTGCAACTTTATTCTTAATTGCCACAACCTTACAGACATATCTTGAGAGCCCAATACCGAAAATCAGAAGGAAAAAACAGCCAAAAACAAGCAGAAACGTATTCGAAACGAACCAAAGACATCGAGAAAAAAGAAAAATTACGACGAGACGGTCAATCATAACTTACTTTTTTGTTTTTTGGGGCCTTGCAAACTACGGGATCGAAATACTTACCCGATTTCGCATTTGAGTGATGAATTGGGCCGAGCCACTATCATCCTCCTCCACATCTTCAACGCAATAGTCTGGGTCATAACCGAGTTCGGTGCACTTATCCCAAAAGAAATCGTGTTCTCCTTGGACCCAATCTTGTTGATCACTAGCTTTAACGGCATGGCTTTCGCCTAATAGAGCATCTAAGATCCGTTTCTTTTGACCATCCGATATACCATAGTCTACATCACGACTACAGTTCAATGATTCTTGGGTTTTAAAATGACTCCAGTCCGGAAGAACTCTTCCCGGGTCAAAAGCAACTTCCTTATTCATAGTACACTCAAAAGCTTCAACATTGAAAGAATCATTCGGGTATCGTTCAGCAGGTTCTTCGACAAGATTCCCACTTTTTAGGCTCGACTGAATGTCAAGAACAGCAAATCTGTTCTGGGTTTGAACCTAGGAGTTGACTGCAGGAGTTTTTTGCTACGAATTCGAGCCCGCTGCAGCCTTAACAGGGCTACCCTGAACAGCTCTGGTGTAGTTAAAACCAGGTGTCTTCGAAACATTTTTTTGGAGCCTGATTCGATGTAGTATGCTGCCCCTTAGCAGAATGCTGCTGATTAACTGGACCTGACCCTTTGGACATGGAGCAAGACGCACCATTAGCTGTAAAATCTCCTATAACATCCCTTTTTTATCATTAATCTGCTGGGCCCTGTGCGGATACTTTTTAGCTGCACTTTGTTGCATATTGCTGGGCTTTCCATGATTGGTTTGCTGCTGTCTCTTTTTGCTTTGCACAGTAACAAAATCATCTACATCCCTAGTTAACACACCCTTACCTTTCCCTTTTCGAGCTGTGTTCTGAGTTGTAGCAGACCCCACATTCCCAGCACCCTTGACCGTAGCAGTCACCTCTTCCATAGTCACATCAGTTCTCGCTTGTAGACTATTTTCGGTATCTTTTTCCTCTTCACTTTTTTCCCGGTTTTTGCACAACTTTGTTGAGTGACCAAAAACAACACAGTGGTCACAAACCTGGGGTTTCCACTGGTACGTAACCTCCAACACCCCAACCCTGCCTTCACCATTAGGCCCACTAGGGAACTCGACTTCAACTTGACTTGGCAAATTGAATTCAGCTTGGGCATCAACTATCATTCTAGCATAGCCTAATTTCCCCGTCTTACTTACCACTCTAGCTTGAGTAACCTTGTCCATTAAGAGTGGTTTGCCGACTCCGCTAAAAACGATACTCATCCCTCTTTTTGTCCATAGCTCCATGGGCACATCATGAACCGTGACCCATATTGGAATGGCTTTAGGCTCCACACGTTGAAGACATAACCCCGGCTCCCATTTGTTAAGAATAACAGGCACATTATTCACTAACCAGGGACCATTTTCAAGCACCGCAGACAATCCGGCTTCACTAGTGAACTTGAAAAAATAGTAACCCGACGAACTTTTTGATATTTCTGAAATATCATAGGCTTTCCACAGCCATCTAAGGGATAAGTTTACCTTCGTAAAATCCATAGAAGTTCCCAAAAATTGACCGTACAGGTACAGGGGGAACTCTTTTGCCGAAAATGATAGGTCCTCTTTGGTGATAAAAACTCGACATTTACCCTCCGGAGTTATGACAGGTGGGATGTATTCCAATTTTAGATTATTCTCAGCACTGTTCATTTTAATTTGTTCCGCAAAGGAAACCCCATTTGTTTATGTTTGTGCCAAACATTAACAGCAGGGGTGAAGATACCACATGTATTTTGACTATCATTCGAAATAGATGGGGAAGAGTTTATACATGCTACATTTATCTCATTGCTTATCGGGTCAGGCTGGTTAGCATCAGTGACAACCTGGGCGTCTTCCTCCATAAATGAGTTAGTGTCTTTTTGTTGTTGGGGTTCATCATCCAGTTGGGCCGAGTTCAGATCATCCTCCTCAGTCTCTTCTCCTCCCTCCAGATTAACAGTCTTATCAGCAAGAATGGCAGACCAATTAGGAAGAACTCGCTTGGTTTTGGCAGCAATGCGATTTGTTTCTTCGACAAAGCCCTTAATACGAAGGTCAGACAGAAGAGGGCCATACCGAATAGGAGGTTTTGATCTTTTGTTGCTCCGAAAACCCTTGATTTTGACTCCCACTACTCTATGGTTGGCAGATTTGTACCCACCAGGAGGCAAGCCAGCATCTTGCAACAATTTCGCATCATGAGCAATATTCTCTGCTCGGATTCTATCAAGTTCTTCATCTCCAGACGAAACAGCTTGTCTAGGGTTCTGGTACGCTGT
>CM060415.1:112500-120000 GCA_030545235.1 Helianthus tuberosus
AAAACAATTAGTTGCAATAATTAAAAAAACCCGACTAAACCGGTTAACCGGTAAGTCTACCGGTAACAGATAAATTCAAATTTCAAAATATCCCGCTCAACACTGTAGCATAACACATGGGCCGACATGATAACTCCTAGTGCTACAGGAAACATTCTAGAACCTTCGGCCCAAGCCTTAGTGAAAAACCAGTATCGCTTAGTGAAAAAAACAATAAGCCTTAGTAAAATATTCTAGAACCTTCCGCCCAAGCCTTAGTGAAAACCACTAAGACTTGGGCCGACACGATAACTCATAGAGCACTGTCGCATAACACATGGGCCGACACGATAACTCATAGAGCACTGTCGCATAACAGTTGGGCCGACACGCTAACGCTTAGTGAAATATTCTAGAACCTTCGGCCCAACCCTTAGTGAAAACTCCTATCGCTTAGTAATGCAATTAAGCCTTAATGCAACAGTCTTAGGACACGTGGAACGTTAGCAGCCACACAAAAGCCGCCCTGCAGGCCCCGGCGGCCACAGTAAAATTATAAGAGTGTGGCTGCCCGGAGCACTACCCCTCGTCTATATAAGAGCAACTAAGTAACCCAATAATAGGATATAAAGTTTGAGAGAATTGGGTTCACTTCCCAAATTCTCTCTGAGGCGAAGCTCTGCCCGATCTCCGCCATGAGAACACCAGAAACACAACGAAGGTTTCTTGTCAATACCAAGAACTACTTCATCACATATCCACAATGTTACATATCCAAAGAAGAATGTCTGAAACAACTCAAAGTTCTACCTGTTCCTTCAGCGATCAAATATATCGCTATTTGCAGAGAACTGCACGAAGACGGCAAACCTCATCTCCATGTTCTGATGCAGATGGAAAAGAAGTTCAAATGTCAAAATCCAAGATTTTTTGACATCAACAAGCCAAATACATTTGAAGTTTGTCATCCTAACATACAATCTGCTAAATCCAGTTTCTTCGTCAGAAGATATATGCAGAAAGACGGTGATGTCATCGATTGGGGGATGTTCCAGAAACATGGAACATCTACACTTAAGAGCTTCGATCCCAACACCACACACGGAAGAGCACTGGCGTGCAACACTAAAGACGAGGCATTGCAGATAATCAGAGATGAACAACCCAGAGACTTTCTGTTACAACATCACCACATCAGCTTCAACCTTGATCGAGTCTATGACTTACCTACAGCTCCATGGGTATGTCCATTTCCTACATCAAGCTTCACTAATGTACGAGAACAACTCCAAGAATGGGCGGATACATACTTTGGTGTACAAGCCGCTGCGCGGCCGGTAAGACCAAAGTCAGTGATCATCGAATGTAATTCAAGGACAGGAAAAACAATGTGGGCCAGATCCTTGGGAAAACATAACTACATATCTGGTCATATGGACCTTAACAAAAAATTCTTTTCAAACAACGCTGACTACAACATCATCGATGACATTCCACCACAATACTTCAGGCACTAGAAAGAGTTTCTCGGAGCTCAACGAAACTGGCAGTCTAACTGCAAATACGGCAAGCCAAGTATGGTCAAAGGAGACATACCAACAATCATACTATGCAACCCAGGACAAGGTTTTTCATACTGGGATTACTTAAACAAACCAGACATGCTGGGTTTGAAAGAATGGACTATCAACAACGCTGTCTTCATCTTCATCAACGAACCGTTATACAACACCAACAACGAGTCTGCGACTCCATTAGTTTAATTAATTCTTGTTTTAGTTGATTTTGTACCAGAAGAAGCTATGACTTCAATATTGTAATGTTAATTTATCAATAAATTAAGTTTGATTGATTTTTAACTTCGTTATATCAACAATTTATAACAGATTAAGATAAAAGTGCCAAATACGAAAATATATTACAAACCACAATACAAGATTAATAAAAACATAGACTTTATTAATGACAAAAGAGTACACATTGTTACAAACTCCTAATCTAATGCACCAGAACCATCAACAACAGCCTGAATCACATCAAGAACTGGCCCGTCTTCGTTAATCACTTCAGCCACTGGCTCGTCCAAATTAATCACCACTTCGCCAACTGGCTGACCAGCAGCATTCATTGACTCGAACAAACCATCGGCTTCGGCCTGCAATGCCTCAATCCACTCCAAAAAATAACCCTTAGTGCGATTCAAATTTCATGAGTTATCTTTTCACTAGGGGTTTGACTCGAACAAATCGATTTCTCTATAGTGCGATTCAAATTTCATGAGTTATCTTAGTGCGTACAGTGAAAGTCAAATTAGGTTCACTTCTTGTAAGTAAATCGATTACTTACAGGTTTAATTAGGCTTTTGTCACTAATTCTTATACAATTCAAATCGATTTCTCTAAGATTGCACTAAGACGATCAACACCAAACTTAGTGCGAATCTCTAAGCCTTAGTGGAGTTAATCGATTTAACCCTTAGTGAATGGAAGGTTCTATAAGTTATTTTGCGTGCATTAGGAGTTAATCTGTCTGCTAGGGGTTATCGTGTCGGCCCAAGCCTTAGTGCGACAGTACACTAAGGGTTATCATGTCGGCCCAACTCTTAGTGCGACAGTGCACTAAGAGTTATCATGTCGGCCCAAGTCTTAGTGATTTTCACTAAGCCTTATCGAAGGCGCGTGAGACGCCAAGATACTGTTTCATTAACCCTTAACGATTTTTTCACTAAGGCTTAAAGTTTTAAAAATTGCAATTTGGTCCCTGGCACTAAGGCTTAAAGTTTTAAAAATTGCAATTTGGCCCCTAGTCCTTAAGCGATAGTGATTTTCACTAAGCGTTATCGAATTTGAAATTTGAATTCTTGGTTTCTGTGCCACTAGCCGTTATTACTTTTCACTAAGGATTACTGGATTTTCACTAATCGTTATCGAATTTGAATTCTTGGTTTCTGTGCCACTAGCCGTTATTGCTTTTGACTAAGCCATTCCATTTTTGACTAAGCATTAGGCGCCTTGGTCGCCTCATGTATTTCTGCAGACTGTTTGGCTGCAGGTTTTTTGTGACGTTTTTTGTCGCAAAAATTTGAATTCTTTTCGTCGCTAGAATTTGATTTTTTTTAACTAAATTATTTTAATATATCCTGTTGTCCATACTTGAAAAATAAATTTATTTTATTTTTTGATTGAAACGGTGTTGAATTCTTTGTAGTGCTATCTACCATGTATTAAGTTAATCATCGTTTAACATACAGTGGTTTTGATTTGGTGTAGTTGATTAGTCTAATCATGTTTTTAACTTAGTTTTATCTTGTCATTTTCAGGATGTTTGTAACTGGTTAAGATGAAGAGGAAGATCGTGTTGTGTCTCTTCTTTGTTCATGTCCTCACTATTCCTGCAAATAGTTTGATCTGTCTGCAGGTGGGTCAAAACAATGTTTTGTCTGTATTCAAGTGTCGTTAATCTTTTTTTAAGTTTGAATATTATAGTTCAGTGTGTTTGTAATCCTGTGATTTATACAGTGTTTGTTGAAGTGGGTCAAAATAGTGTTTGGCTAGGCTGCAGGTGTTGCCTGCAGATAGTGTTTGGCTGGTCTGCAAGTTTTGCCTACAGATAGTGTTTGGCTTGTCTGCAGGTGGGTCAAAACCATGTTTTGACTGCAAATGTCCTTATTGTCCTGTTTTACTTATTTGTGGTTTAGGATTATCATTAATGGCGGTGAGACTAAGCTAGTTAATCACATACACTCGATACCATTATCTTAATTAGGCCGCGCAACGGATCGTTAACGATAGTTAACTGTAACTAAATCCTTTTTGGTCTTTCTGTAAGTCTAATTACTTGTAGTTTTGGTGTGTCTGCAAATCTGCATTTTACAGACGATGATGCTGGTTTTTTTAGCAAGTAGTTAATTCTGTGGTTTCATCTTCAATGTGTTCTTCAGTTACTGGCAAATTTGTACACAAATTTGGATGAAAATGGAATTTTCATTACAGAAATGTAAAAAATTGCAATTAACAGATAATTTTGTAATTCAGATAGTGAAATGCAGTTACAGTATGCTGTTTTCGATCATCATGTTCTAACTATTCCGGCATAGCCGGTCTGAATCTAATTACAATGATTTTCCTAAACTAATTTGGTCTTTTTTTTGCTGGCTAATCTGGTCATCGTCTTCTTGGTGGCACAATCGTCTTCTTCTTCGTTGATGGTCTTTTCCTGAACTTCCGGTGAAGCTTTTGTCTTCTCCGGTGATCTGTTCTTTCTTCGTCGATGATTCTAAGAAAGCTTTCGAAGAATCTTCTTCAACCTTGTAATGTCGTCGATCTGTATTTGGTTTTGCAGAACTTTCGTCTGTCTGTTGTGGTCTTTTAACGGCATCTGTAAATAGTTTCTTCTTCCAATGAGTTGCAGGTGTCTTCTTCTTGACAGCAAACCCTAGTTTCGTCCTCGACGAGTTGCAGGTTTCTTCTCGAGTCATGATCGTCGACTCGATGTCTTCGTCTTCGTATACGATCGTCATTGTTGTCGATCGATGAGCGATCGAGCATCGATCGATGAAGATCTTCATCGGAGTTTTGAAATCGCCAGAGCTTCGCCTCCTCGAGAGGATTTTGGGCAGTGAATCCAATTCTCACAAACTTTATATGCTATTATTGGGTTATTTAGATGCTCTTATATAGACGAGGGGTAGGATTTTTTGCGCTGCCACACTCTTATAATATTACTGGCAGCGCGTGGGTCCGCTAGGACGGCTTTTGTGTGGCTGAGATTGTGCCACGTCAGCATTTACTGTTGCTTTACGGCTTATGAAGGCCTATTTTGCTTGATTAAGTCCTAAGGGGCGCGTGGGCGCGTGTACTTTACTGTTGCACCAGCCGTTCAGGGTTCAGGGGTTCAGGGTTTTAGGGTTTATGGTTTAGGGTTTTAGGGTTTTAGGGTTTAGGGTTTTAGGGTTTATGGTTTAGGGTTTAGGGTTTATGGGTTTAGGGTTTTAGGGTTTAGGGGTTTAGGGTTTAGGGGTTTAGGGTTTTATGGTTTAGGGGTTAGGGGTTTTTTTTGGGTAAATGAGCTTTCGCCCGGAAAACTTTATAAACAAATAAAAAATTACATGTTTAAAGGGGCATACCCCCGCCAACCTATAGACGAAACACCAAAACATGCTCTGGAGTTCGTCACAAAAACGAAAAACATAAAACGCCTACTAGCATTTAACATCCTAGTAGGGATAATATCTTTTTCTAACAAAAACATGGAACCTAACATAAAATCTAAACAATACTCTTCGTAGACACCAGCCCAAACTAAATGGGCCTTCTTCCAATAAGCACAGTCAACCAGAGCCAAGATTAAATCTTCACAAGTTGGGCCGCAAATAATAAACAAAAAGATGGGCCCCCAACCTGCTACTCTATGCTGGCTCCAAATAGCAAAAACCCATTGGTGGGCCTTCAAAACGTGAACAGTAGCTTCATTAGATAGGCCCAAACGGCTAGTGACCAACCAAAATAAAGCACAAAATAATGAACCAAAAAAAATACCCGAACAAACCATTAACTCCGGAACAAAACTCGGCATAATCCCGAATCAAAAAATAACCTCGGAACCAAACATCAATGTCGGACCCCAACAATAAATCCGGCAATAAAAACCAAATCCAGATCAGATCTTTGGCTAATTCCCAAACTCGGACCTTCCACAAATCTACATCAGCATCACGAAGAACAGAACTCGGACAAAAAGAATAATTCCTAGCCCGTGATTGAGACCATTTGGGAACAAAATAGGCAGACTTGCAGCCAAAAAACTGAGCCGTAACCAGCAGCTTCCAACCAAAAAAATTAAGGCTTGCAACTTTATTCTTAATTGCCACAACCTTACAGACATATCTTGAGAGCCCAATACCGAAAATCAGAAGGAAAAAACAGCCAAAAACAAGCAGAAACGTATTCGAAACGAACCAAAGACATCGAGAAAAAAGAAAAATTACGACGAGACGGTCAATCATAACTTACTTTTTTGTTTTTTGGGGCCTTGCAAACTACGGGATCGAAATACTTACCCGATTTCGCATTTGAGTGATGAATTGGGCCGAGCCACTATCATCCTCCTCCACATCTTCAACGCAATAGTCTGGGTCATAACCGAGTTCGGTGCACTTATCCCAAAAGAAATCGTGTTCTCCTTGGACCCAATCTTGTTGATCACTAGCTTTAACGGCATGGCTTTCGCCTAATAGAGCATCTAAGATCCGTTTCTTTTTACCATCCGATATACCATAGTCTACATCACGACTACAGTTCAATGATTCTTGGGTTTTAAAATGACTCCAGTCCGGAAGAACTCTTCCCGGGTCAAAAGCAACTTCCTTATTCATAGTACACTCAAAATCTTCAACATTGAAAGAATCATTCGGGTATCGTTCAGCAGGTTCTTCGACAAGATTCCCACTTTTTAGGCTCGACTGAATGTGAAGAACAGCAAATCTGTTCTGGGTTTGAACCTAGGAGTTGACTGCAGGAGTTTTTTGCTACGAATTCGAGCCCGCTGCAGCCTTAACAGGGCTACCCTGAACAGCTCTGGTGTAGTTAAAACCAGGTGTCTTCGAAACATTTTTTGGAGCCTGATTCGATGTAGTATGCTGCCCCTTAGCAGAATGCTGCTGATTAACTGGACCTGACCCTTTGGACATGGAGCAAGACGCACCATTAGCTGTAAAATCTCCTATAACATCCCTTTTTTATCATTAATCTGCTGGGCCCTGTGCGGATACTTTTTAGCTGCACTTTGTTGCATATTGCTGGGCTTTCCATGATTGGTTTGCTGCTGTCTCTTTTTGCTTTGCACAGTAACAAAATCATCTACATCCCTAGTTAACACACCCTTACCTTTCCCTTTTCGAGCTGTGTTCTGAGTTGTAGCAGACCCCACATTCCCAGCACCCTTGACCGTAGCAGTCACCTCTTCCATAGTCACATCAGTTCTCGCTTGTAGACTATTTTCGGTATCTTTTTCCTCTTCACTTTTTTCCCGGTTTCTGCACAATTTTGTTGAGTGACCAAAAACAACACAGTGGTCACAAACCTGGGGTTTCCACTGGTACGTAACCTCCAACACCCCAACCCTGCCTTCACCATTAGGCCCACTAGGGAACTCGACTTCAACTTGACTTGGCAAATTGAATTCAGCTTGGGCATCAACTAGCATTCTAGCATAGCCTAATTTCCCCGTCTTACTTACCACTCTAGCTTGAGTAACCTTGTCCATTAAGAGTGGTTTGCCGACTCCGCTAAAAACGATACTCATCCCTCTTTTTGTCCATAGCTCCATGGGCACATCATGAACCGTGACCCATATTGGAATGGCTTTAGGCTCCACACGTTGAAGACATAACCCCGGCTCCCATTTGTTAAGAATAACAGGCACATTATTCACTAACCAGGGACCATTTTCATGCACCGCAGACAATCCGGCTTCACTAGTGAACTTGAAAAAATAGTAACCCGACGAACTTTTTGATATTTC
>CM060415.1:130000-132500 GCA_030545235.1 Helianthus tuberosus
GGTTTAGGGTTTAGGGTTTAGGGTTTAGGGTTTAGGGTTTAGGGTTTAGGGTTTAGGGTTTAGGGTTTAGGGTTTAGGGTTTAGGGTTTAGGGTTTAGGGTTTAGGGTTTAGGGTTTAGGGTTTAGGGTTTAGGGTTTAGGGTTTAGGGTTTAGGGTTTAGGGTTTAGGGTTTAGGGTTTAGGGTTTAGGGTTTAGGGTTTAGGGTTTAGGGTTTAGGGTTTAGGGTTTAGGGTTTAGGGTTTAGGGTTTAGGGTTTAGGGTTTAGGGTTTAGGGTTTAGGGTTTAGGGTTTAGGGTTTAGGGTTTAGGGTTTAGGGTTTAGGGTTTAGGGTTTAGGGTTTAGGGTTTAGGGTTTAGGGTTTAGGGTTTAGGGTTTAGGGTTTAGGGTTTAGGGTTTAGGGTTTAGGGTTTAGGGTTTAGGGTTTAGGGTTTAGGGTTTAGGGTTTAGGGTTTAGGGTTTAGGGTTTAGGGTTTAGGGTTTAGGGTTTAGGGTTTAGGGTTTAGGGTTTAGGGTTTAGGGTTTAGGGTTTAGGGTTTAGGGTTTAGGGTTTAGGGTTTAGGGTTTAGGGTTTAGGGTTTAGGGTTTAGGGTTTAGGGTTTAGGGTTTAGGGTTTAGGGTTTAGGGTTTAGGGTTTAGGGTTTAGGGTTTAGGGTTTAGGGTTTAGGGTTTAGGGTTTAGGGTTTAGGGTTTAGGGTTTAGGGTTTAGGGTTTAGGGTTTAGGGTTTAGGGTTTAGGGTTTAGGGTTTAGGGTTTAGGGTTTAGGGTTTAGGGTTTAGGGTTTAGGGTTTAGGGTTTAGGGTTTAGGGTTTAGGGTTTAGGGTTTAGGGTTTAGGGTTTAGGGTTTAGGGTTTAGGGTTTAGGGTTTAGGGTTTAGGGTTTAGGGTTTAGGGTTTAGGGTTTAGGGTTTAGGGTTTAGGGTTTAGGGTTTAGGGTTTAGGGTTTAGGGTTTAGGGTTTAGGGTTTAGGGTTTAGGGTTTAGGGTTTAGGGTTTAGGGTTTAGGGTTTAGGGTTTAGGGTTTAGGGTTTAGGGTTTAGGGTTTAGGGTTTAGGGTTTAGGGTTTAGGGTTTAGGGTTTAGGGTTTAGGGTTTAGGGTTTAGGGTTTAGGGTTTAGGGTTTAGGGTTTAGGGTTTAGGGTTTAGGGTTTAGGGTTTAGGGTTTAGGGTTTAGGGTTTAGGGTTTAGGGTTTAGGGTTTAGGGTTTAGGGTTTAGGGTTTAGGGTTTAGGGTTTAGGGTTTAGGGTTTAGGGTTTAGGGTTTAGGGTTTAGGGTTTAGGGTTTAGGGTTTAGGGTTTAGGGTTTAGGGTTTAGGGTTTAGGGTTTAGGGTTTAGGGTTTAGGGTTTAGGGTTTAGGGTTTAGGGTTTAGGGTTTAGGGTTTAGGGTTTAGGGTTTAGGGTTTAGGGTTTAGGGTTTAGGGTTTAGGGTTTAGGGTTTAGGGTTTAGGGTTTAGGGTTTAGGGTTTAGGGTTTAGGGTTTAGGGTTTAGGGTTTAGGGTTTAGGGTTTAGGGTTTAGGGTTTAGGGTTTAGGGTTTAGGGTTTAGGGTTTAGGGTTTAGGGTTTAGGGTTTAGGGTTTAGGGTTTAGGGTTTAGGGTTTAGGGTTTAGGGTTTAGGGTTTAGGGTTTAGGGTTTAGGGTTTAGGGTTTAGGGTTTAGGGTTTAGGGTTTAGGGTTTAGGGTTTAGGGTTTAGGGTTTAGGGTTTAGGGTTTAGGGTTTAGGGTTTAGGGTTTAGGGTTTAGGGTTTAGGGTTTAGGGTTTAGGGTTTAGGGTTTAGGGTTTAGGGTTTAGGGTTTAGGGTTTAGGGTTTAGGGTTTAGGGTTTAGGGTTTAGGGTTTAGGGTTTAGGGTTTAGGGTTTAGGGTTTAGGGTTTAGGGTTTAGGGTTTAGGGTTTAGGGTTTAGGGTTTAGGGTTTAGGGTTTAGGGTTTAGGGTTTAGGGTTTAGGGTTTAGGGTTTAGGGTTTAGGGTTTAGGGTTTAGGGTTTAGGGTTTAGGGTTTAGGGTTTAGGGTTTAGGGTTTAGGGTTTAGGGTTTAGGGTTTAGGGTTTAGGGTTTAGGGTTTAGGGTTTAGGGTTTAGGGTTTAGGGTTTAGGGTTTAGGGTTTAGGGTTTAGGGTTTAGGGTTTAGGGTTTAGGGTTTAGGGTTTAGGGTTTAGGGTTTAGGGTTTAGGGTTTAGGGTTTAGGGTTTAGGGTTTAGGGTTTAGGGTTTAGGGTTTAGGGTTTAGGGTTTAGGGTTTAGGGTTTAGGGTTTAGGGTTTAGGGTTTAGGGTTTAGGGTTTAGGGTTTAGGGTTTAGGGTTTAGGGTTTAGGGTTTAGGGTTTAGGGTTTAGGGTTTAGGGTTTAGGGTTTAGGGTTTAGGGTTTAGGGTTTAGGGTTTAGGGTTTAGGGTTTAGGGTTTAGGGTTTAGGGTTTAGGGTTTAGGGTTTAGGGTTTAGGGTTTAGGGTTTAGGGTTTAGGGTTTAGGGTTTAGGGTTTAGGGTTTAGGGTTTAGGGTTTAGGGTTTAGG
>CM060415.1:134200-251200 GCA_030545235.1 Helianthus tuberosus
TCGTTACTAAACACATTCTTTAAATTGTAGCCATTTATTGAGTGTTTTTTTGTGTGTGTCTAATCTGCATATATATCACCATTGCCCTTGATTTTCTTGACTGTATATCTCTTAAATGTCAACATATACACGTGTGATTTAGTTTACGAAGATTTTTCAATTCCGAGAACCTCGATCAGAGAGTAACAAAGGCGTAAGGTTAACAATGGTGTCAAATTAAAATGGGATATATCGGGCTAGGATTCGAGTTACAGGAACAAGGGCCAAACCAACCACCCAAGAATAGAATCGTTGAGCGAAAACACTTGACAACCTCCTAGAAGCAGCTTTTCTTACCACCAGACCTTTCTCCATCAATTAGGACTCTGATGCCGTCACTAAACACATTCCTTAAATTGTAGCCATTTGTTGAGTGTTTTTTTCTTTGTGTCTAATCCGCATATATATCACCATTGCCCATGATTT
Organism: Helianthus tuberosus; assembly: GCA_030545235.1. NCBI lineage: Eukaryota > Viridiplantae > Streptophyta > Magnoliopsida > Asterales > Asteraceae > Helianthus > Helianthus tuberosus. Next base: position 134,666 of record CM060415.1, read on the forward strand.
TCTTGACTGTATATCTCTTAAATGTCAACATATAAACGTGTGATTTAGTTTACGAAGATTTTTCAATGCCGAGAACCTCGATCAGAGAGTAAAAAAGGAGTAAGGTTAACAATGGTGTAAAATTAAAATGGGATATACAGGGCTAGGATTCGAGTTACAGGAACAAGGGCCAAACCAACCAACCAAGAATGGAATCGTCGAGCGAAAACACTTGAAAACCTCATAGAAGCAGTTTTTCTTGCCACCAGACCTTTCTACGTCAATTAGGAATCTGATGCCGTCACTAAACACATTCCTTAAATTGTAGCCATTTGTTGAGTGTTTTTTTTGTGTCTAATCCGCATATATATCACCATTGCCCTTGATATTTTTTACTGTATATTTCTTAAATTTTAACAAATACACGTGAGTTAGTTTACGAAGATTTTTTCAATGCCGAGAACCTCGATCAGAAAGTTAAAAAGGCGTAAGGTTCACAATAGTGTAAAATTAAAATGGGATACAACGGGCTAGGATTCGAGTTACAGGAACAAGGGCCAAACCACCGACCCAAGAATGGAATCGTCGAGTGAAAACACTTGACAACCTCCTAGAAGCAGCTTTTCTTGCCACCAGACCTTTCTCCATCAATTATAAATCTGATGCCCTCACTAAACACATTCCTTAAATTGTAGCCATTTGTTGCGTGCTTTTTTGGTGTCTAATCTGCATATATATCAACATTGCCCTTGATTTTCTTGACTGTATGTCTCTTAAATGTCAACATATACACGTGTAATTTAGTTTACGAAGATTTTTAAATGTCGAGAACCTCGATCAGAGAGTAAAAAAGGCGTAAGGTTCACAATGGTGTAAAATTAAAATGGGATATAACGGGCTAGGATTCGAGTTACAGGAACAAGGGCCAAACCAACCACCCAATAATGGAATTGTCGAGTGAAAACACTTGACAAGCTCCTAGAAGCAGCTTTTCTTGCCACCAGACCTTTCACCATCAATTAGGAATCTGATACTGTCACTAAACACATTCCTTAAATGATAGCCATTTGTTGAGTGTTTTTTTTTGTGTTTAATCCGCATATATATCACTATTGCCCTTGATTTTCTTAACTGTATATCTCTTAAATGCCAATATATATACGTGTGATTTAGTTTACGAAGATTTTTCAATGCCGAGAACCTCGATCAGAGAGTAAAAAAGGCGTAAGGTTAACAATGGCGTAAAATTAAAATGGGATATACCGGGCTAGGACTCGAGTTACAGGAACTAGGGCCAAACCAACCACCCAAGAATGGAATCGTCGAGCGAAAACACTTGACAACCTTCTAGAAGCAGCTTTTCTTGCTACCAGACCTTTCTCCATCAATTAGGAATCTGATGCCGTCAGTAAACACATTCCTTAAATTGTAGTAATTTGTTGAGTGTTATTTTTTTATGTCTAATCCGCATATATATCACCATTGCCCTTGATTTTCTTGACTGTATATCTCTTAAATGTCAACATATACACGTGTGATTTAGTGGACGAAGATTTTTCAATGCCGAGAACCTCGATCAGAGAGTAAAAAAGACGTAAGGTTCACACTGGTGTAAAATTAAAATGGGATATACCGGACTTGGATTTGAGTTACAGGAACAAGGGCCAAACCAACCACCCAAGAATGGAATCGTCGAGCAAAAACACTTGACAACCTCCTAGAAGCAGCTTTTCTTGCCACAAGACCTTTCTCCATCAATTAGGAATCTGATGCCGTCACTAAACACATTCCTTAAATTGTAGCCATTTGTTGAGTGTTTTTTTTTTGGTGTCTAATCCGCATATATATCACCATTGCCCTTGATTTTCTTGACTGTATATCTCTTAAATGTCAACATATACACGTGTGATTTACTTTACTAAGATTTTTCAATGCCGAGAACCTCGATCAGAGAATAAAAAGGGCGTAAGGTTCACAATGGTGTAAAATTAAAATGGGATATACCGGGCTAGGATTCGAGTTACAGGAACAAGGGCCAAACCAACCACCTAAGAATGGAATCATCGAGCGAAAACTCTTGACAACCTCCTAGAAGCAGCTTTTCTTGCCACCAGACCTTTCTCTATCAATTAGGAATCTGATGCCGTCACTAAACACATTCCTTAAATTGTAGCCATTTGTTGAATGATTTTTTTTGGTGTCTAATCCGCATATATATCACCATTGCCCTTGATTTTCTTGACTGTATATCTCTTAAATGTCAACATATACACGTGTGATTTAGTTTACGAAGATTTTTCAAAGCCGAGAACCTCGATCAGAGAGTAAAAAAGGCGTAAGGTTCACAATGGTGTAAAATTAAAATAGGATATACCGGGCTAGGATTCGAGTTACAGGAACAAGGGCCAAACCAACCACCCAAGAATGGAATCGTCGAGCAAAAACACTTGACAACCTCCAAGAAGCAGCTTTTCTTACCACCAGACCTTTCTCCATCAATTAGGAATATGATGCCGTCACTAAACACATTCCTTAAATTGTAGCCATTTGTTGAGTGTTTTTATTTTTGGTGTCTAATCCGCATATATATCACCATTGCCCTTGATTTTCTTGACTGCATATCTCTTAAATGTCGACATATACATGTGTGATTTAGATTACGAAGATTTTCAATGCCGAGAACCTCGATCAGAGAGTAAAAAAGGCGTAAGGTTCACAATGGTGTAAAATTAAAATGGGATACACCTGGCTAGGATTTCGAGATACAGGAACAAGGGACAAACCAACCACCCAAGAATGTAATCGTCGAGCGAAAACACTTGACAACCTCCTAGAAGCAGCTTTTCTTGCCACCAGACCTTTCTCCATCAATTAGGAATCTGATGCCGTCACTAAATACATTCCTTAAATTGTAGCCATTTGTTGAGTTTTTTTTGTGTCTAATCCGCATATATATCACCATTGCCCTTGATTTTATTGACTGTATATCTCTTAAATGTCAACATATACACGTGTGATTTAGTGGACGAAGATTTTTCAATGCCGAGAACCTCGATCAGAGAGTAAAAAAGGCGTAAGGTTCACAATGGTGTAAAATTAAAATTGGATATACCTGGCTAGGATTCGAGTTACAGGAACAAGGGCCAAACCAACCACCCAAGAATGGAATCGTCGAGCGAAAACACTTAACAACCTCCTAGAAGCAGCTTTTCTTGCCACCAGACCTTTCTCCATCAATTAGGAATCTGATGCCGTCACTAAACATATTACTTAAATTGTAGCCATTTGTTGAGTGTTTTTTTGTCTCTAATCCGCATATATATCACCATTGCCCTTGATTTTCTTGAGTGTATATCTCTTAAATGTCAACATATACACGTGTGATTTAGTTTACGAAGATTTTTAATTGCCGAGAACCTCGATCAGAGAGTAAAAAGGCGTAAGGTTAACAATGGTGTAAAATTAAAATGGGACGTACCGGGCTAGGATTCGAGTTACAAGAACAAGGGCCAAACCAACCATCCAAGAATGGAATCGTCGAGCGAAAACACTTGACAACCTCCTAGAAGCAGCTTTTCTTGCCACCAGACCTTTCTCCATCAATTAGGAATCTGAAACCGTCACTAAACACATTCCTTAAATTGTAGCCATTTGTTTAGTGTTTTTTTTTTGGTGTCTAATCCGCATACATATCACCATTGCCCTTGATTTTCTTGACTGTATATCTCTTAAATGTCAACATATACACGTGTGATTTAGTTTACGAAGATTTTTCAATGCCGAGAACCTCGATTAGAGAGTAAAAAAGGCGTATTGTTAACAATGGTGTAAAATTAAAATGGGATATACCGGGCTAGGATTCGAGTTACAGGAACAAGGGCCAAACCAACCACCCAAGAATGGAATCGTCGAACGAAAACACTTGACAACCTCCTAGAAGCAGCTTTTGTTACCACTAGACCTTTCTCCATCAATTAGGAATCTGATGCCGTCAATAAACACATTCCTTAAATTGTAGCCATTTGTTGAGTATTTTTTTTTTGTGTCTAATCCGCATATATATCACCATTGCCCTAGATTTTCTTGGCTGTATATCTCTTAAAAGTCAACATATACACGTGTCATTTAGTTTACGGAGATTTTTCAATGCCGAGAACCTCGATCAGAGAGTAAAAAAGGCGTAAGGTTCACAATGGTGTAAAATTAAAATGGGATATACCGGGCTAGTATTCGAGTTACAGGAACAAGTGCCAAACCAACCACCTAAGAATGGAATCATCGAGCAAAAACACTTGACAACCTCCTAGAAGCAGCTTTTCTTGCCACCAGACCTTTCTCCATCAATTAGGAATCTGATGCCGTCACTAAACACATTCCTTAAATTGTAGCCATTTGTTGAGTGAGTTTTTTTGGTGTCTAATCCGCATATATATCACCATTGCCCTTGATTTTCTTGACTGTATATCTCTTAAATGTCAACATATACACGTGTGATTTAGTTTACGAAGATTTTTCAAAGCCGAGAACCTCGATCAGAGAGTAAAAAAGGCGTAAGGTTCACAATGGTGTAAAATTAAAATGGGATATACCGGGCTAGGATTCGAGTTACAGGAACAAGGGCCAAACCAACCACCCAAGAATGGAATCGTCGAGCGAAAACACTTGACAACCTCCAAGAAGCAGCTTTTCTTACCACCAGACCTTTCTCCATCAATTAGGAATATGATGCCGTCACTAAACACATTCCTTAAATTGTAGCCATTTGTTGAGTGTTTTTATTTTTGGTGTCTAATCCGCATATATATCACCATTGCCCTTGATTTTCTTGACTGCATATCTCTTAAATGTCGACATATACATGTGTGATTTAGTTTACGAAGATTTTCAATGCCGAGAACCTCGATCAGAGAGTAAAAAAGGCGTAAGGTTCACAATGGTGTAAAATTAAAATGGGATACACCTGGCTAGGATTTCGAGATACAGGAACAAGGGACAAACCAACCACCCAAGAATGTAATCGTCGAGCAAAAACACTTGACAACCTCCTAGAAGCAGCTTTTCTTGCCACCAGACCTTTCTCCATCAATTAGGAATCTGATGCCGTCACTAAATACATTCCTTAAATTGTAGCCATTTGTTGAGTTTTTTTTTGTGTCTAATCCGCATATATATCACCATTGCCCTTGATTTTCTTGACTGTATGTCTCTTAAATGTCAACATATACACGTGTGATTTAGTGGACGAAGATTTTTCAATGCCGAGAACCTCGATCAGAGAGTAAAAAAGGCGTAAGGTTCACAATGGTGTAAAATTAAAATTGGATATACCTGGCTAGGATTCGAGTTACAGGAACAAGGGCCAAACCAACCACCCAAGAATGGAATCGTCGAGCGAAAACACTTAACAACCTCCTAGAAGCAGCTTTTCTTGCCACCAGCCCTTTCTCCATCATTAGGAATCTGATGCCGTCACTAAACACATTACTTAAATTGTAGCCATTTGTTGAGTGTTTTTTTGTGTCTAATCCGCATATATATCACCATTGCCCTTGATTTTCTTGAGTGTATATCTCTTAAATGTCAACATATACACGTGTGATTTAGTTTACGAAGATTTTTCATTGCCGAGAACCTCGATCAGAGAGTAAAAAGGCGTAAGGTTAACAATGGTGTAAAATTAAAATGGGATGTACCGGGCTAGGATTCGAGTTACAGGAACAAGGGCCAAATCAACAATCCAAGAATGGAATCGTCGAGCGAAAACACTTGACAACCTCCTAGAAGCAACTTTTCTTGCCACCAGACCTTTCTCCATCAATTAGGAATCTGAAACCGTCACTAAACACATTCCTTAAATTGTAGCCATTTGTTAAGTGTTTTTTTTTGGTGTCTAATCCGCATACATATCACCATTGCCCTTGATTTTCTTGACTGTATATCTCTTAAATGTCAACATATACACGTGTGATTTAGTTTACGAAGATTTTTCAATGCCGAGAACCTCGATTAGAGAGTAAAAAAGGCGTATTATTAACAATGGTGTAAAATTAAAATGGGATATACCGGGCTAGGATTCGAGTTACAGGAACAAGGGCCAAACCAACCACCCAAGAATGGAATCGTCGAACGAAAACACTTGACAACCTCCTAGAAGCAGCTTTTGTTACCACTAGACCTTTCTCCATCAATTAGGAATCTGATGCCGTCAATAAACATATTCCTTAAATTGTAGCCATTTGTTGAGTATTTTTTTTGTGTCTAATCCGCATATATATCACCATTGCCTTTGATTTTCTTGACTGTATATCTCTTAAAAGTCAACATATACACGTGTGATTTAGTTTACGAAAATTTTTCAATGCCGAGAACCTAGATCAGAGAGTAAAAAAGGCGTAAGGTTCACAATGGTGTAAAATTAAAATGGGATATACCGGGCTAGTATTCGAGTTACAGGAACAAGTGCCAAACCAACAACCCAAGAATGGAATCGTCGAGCGAAAACATTTGACGACCTCCTAGAAGCAGCTTTTCTTGCCACCAGACCTTTATCCATCAATTAGGAATCTGACGCCGTCACTAAACACATTCCTTAAATTGTAGCCATTTGTTAAGTTTTTTTTTTGGTGTCTAATCCGCATATATATCACCATTGCCCTTGATTTTCTTGACTGTATATCTCTTAAATGTCAACATATACACGTGTGATTTACTTTACGAAGAATTTTCAATGACGAGAACCTCGATCAGAGAGTAAAAAAGGCGTAAGGTTCACAATGGTGTAAAATTAAAATGGGATGTAACGGGCTAGGATTCGAGTTACAGGAACAAGGGCCAAACCAACCACCCAAGAATGGAATCGTCGAGCGAAAACACTTGACAACCTCCTAGAAGCAGCTTTTCTTGCCACCAGACCTTTCTCAATCAATTAGGAATCTGAAGCCGTCACTAAACACATTCCTTAAATTGTAGCCATTTGTTGAGTGTTTTTTTTGGTATCTAATGCGCATACATATCACCATTGCCCTTGATTTTCTTGACTGTATATCTCTTAAATTTCAACATATACACGTGTGATTTAGTTTACGAAGATTTTTCAATGCCGAGAACCTCGATTAGAGAGTAAAAAAGGCGTATTGTTCACAATGGTGTAAAATTAAAATGGGATATACCGGGCTAGTATTCGAGTTACAGGAACAAGTGCCAAACCAACAACCCAAGAATGGAATCGTCGAGCGAAAACATTTGACGACCTCCTAGAAGCAGCTTTTCTTGCCACCAGACCTTTATACATCAATTAGGAATCTGACGCCGTCACTAAACACATTCCTTAAATTGTAGCCATTTGTTAAGTTTTTTTTTGGTGTCTAATCCGCATATATATCACCATTGCCCTTGATTTTCTTGACTGTATATCTCTTAAATGTCAACATATACACGTGTGATTTACTTTACGAAGAATTTTCAATGCCGAGAACCTCGATCAGAGAGTAAAAAAGGCGTAAGGTTCACAATGGTGTAAAATTAAAATGGGATGTACCGGGCTAGGATTCGAGTTACAGGAACAAGGGTCAAACCAACCACCCAAGAATGGAATCGTCGAGCGAAATACTTGACAACCTCCTAGAAGCAGCTTTTCTTGCCACCAAACCTTTCTCCATCAATTAGAAATCTGATGCCGTCACTAAACACATTTCTTAAATTGTAGCCATTTGTTGAGTGTTTTTTTTGTGTCTAATCCGCATATATATCACTATTTCCCTTGATTTTCTTGACTGCATATCTCTTAAATGTCAACATATACATGTGTGATTTAGTTTACGAAGATTTTTCAATCCCGAGAACCTCGATCAGAGAGTAAAAAAGGCTTAAGGTTAACAATGGTGTAAAATTAAAATGGGATATACCGGGCTAGGATTTGAGTTACAGGAACAAGGGCCAAACCAACCACCCAAGAATGGATTCGTCGAGCGAAAACACTTGACAACCTCCTTGAAGCAGCTTTTCTTACCACCAGACCTTTCTCCATCAATTAGGAATCTGATTCCGTCACTAAACACATTACTTAAATTGTAGCCATTTGTTGAGTGTTTTTTTTTGGTGTCTAATCCGCATATATATCACCATTGCCCTTGATTTTCTTGACTGTATATCTCTTAAATGTCAACATATACACGTGTGATTTAGTTTACGAAGATTTTTCATTGCCGAGAACCTCGATCAGAGAGTAAAAAAGGCTTAAGGTTAACAATGGTGTAAAATTAAAATGGGATATACCGGGCTAGGATTCGAGTTACAGGACCAAGGGCCAAACCAACCACCCAAGAATGGAATCGTCGAGCGAAAACACTTGGCAACCTCCTAGAAGCAGCTTTTCTTGCCACCAGACCTTTCTCCATCAATTAGGAATCTGATGCCGTCACTAAACACATTCCTTAAATTGTAGCCATTTGTTGAGTGTTTTTTTTGTGTCTAATCCGCATATATATCACCATTGCCCTTGATTTTCTTGACTGTATATCTCTTAAATGTCAACATATACACGTGTGATTTAGTTTACGAAGATTTTTCAATGCCGAGAACCTCGATCAGAGAGTAAAAAAGGCGTAAGGTTCACAATGGTGTAAAATTAAAATGGGATATACCGTGCTAGGATTCGAGTTACAGGAACAAGGGCCAAACCAACCACCGAAGAATGGAATTGTCGAGCGAAAACACTTGACACCCTCCGAGAAGCACTTTTCTTGCCACCAGACTTTTCTCCATCAATTAGGAGTCTGATGCCGTCACTAAACACATTCCTTAAATTGTAGCCATTTGTTGAGTGTTTTTTTTTGTGTCTAATCCGCATATATATCACCATTGCCCTTGATTTTATTGACTGTATATCTCTTAAATGTCAACATATACACGTGTGATTTAGTTTACGAAGATTTTTCAATGCCGAGAACCTCGATTAGAGAGTAAAAAAGGCGTAAGTTTAACAATGGTGTAAAATTAAAATGGGATATACAGGGCTAGGATTCGAGTTACAGCAACAAGGGCCAAACCAAACACCCAAGAATGGAATCGTCGAGCGAAAACACTTGACAACCTCCTAGAAGAAGCTTTTCTAGCCACCAGACCTTTCTCCATCAATTAGGAATTTGATGCCGTCAGTAAACACATTCCTTAAATTGTAGCCATTTGTTTAGTGTTTTTTTGTGTCTAATCCGCATATATATCACCATTGCCCTAGATTTTCTTGACTGTATATCTCTTAAAAGTCAACATATACACGTGTAATTTAGTGTACGAAGATTTATCAATGCCGAGAACCTCGATCAGAGAGTAAAAAAGGCGTAAGGTTCACAATGGTGTAAAATTAAAATGGGATATACCGGGCTTGGATTCGAGTTACAGGAACAAGGGCCAAACCAACCACCCAAGAATGGAGTCGTCGAGCGAAAACACTTGACAACCTCCTAGAAGCAGCTTTTCTTGCCACCAGACCTTTCTCCATCAATTAGGAATCTGATGCCGTCACTAAGCACATTCCATAAATTGTAGCCATTTGTTGAGTGTTTTTTTTTGTGTCTAATCTGCATATATATCACCATTGCACTTGATTTTCTTGACTGTATATCTCTTAAATGTCAACATATACACGTGTGATTTACTTTACGAAGATTTTTCAATGCCCAGAACCTCGATCAGAGAGTAAAAAAGGCGTAAGGTTCACAATGGTGTAAAATTAAAATGGGATAACGGGCTAGGATTCGAGTTACAGGAACAAGGGCCAAACCAACCACCCAAGAATGGAATCGTCGAGCGAAAACACTTGACAACCTCCTAGAAGCAGCTTTTCTTGCCACCAGACCTTTCTCCATCAATTAGGAATCTGATGCCATCACTAAACACATTCCTTAAATTGTAGCAATTTGTTGAGTGTTTTTTTTTGTGTCTAATCCGCATATATATCACCATTGCCCTTGATTTTCTTGACTGTATATCTCTGAAATGTCAACATATACACGTGTGATTTAGTTTACGAAGATTTTTCAATGCCGAGAACCTCGATCATAGAGTGAAAAAGGCGTAAGGTTCACAATGGTGTAAAATTAAAATGGGATATACCGGGTTAGGATTCGAGTTATAGGAACAAGGGCCAAACCAACCACCCAAGAATGGAATCGTCGAGCGAAAACACTTGACAACCTCCTAGAAGCAGCTTTTCTTGCCACCAGACATTTCTCCATCAATTAGGAATCTAATGCCGTCACTAAACACATTCCTTTAATTGTTGCCATTTGTTTAGTGTTTTTTTTTGTGTCTAATCCGCATATATATAACCATTCCCCTTGATTTTCTTGACTGTATATATTTTTAATATCAATATATACACGTGTGATATCTTTAACGAAGATTTTTCAATGACGAGAACCTCGATCAGAGAGTAAAAAAGGCGTAAGGTTCACAATGGTCTAAAATTAAAATAGGATATACCGGGCTAGGATTCAAGTTACAGGAACAAGGGCCAAACCAACCACCCAAGAATGGAATCGTCGAGCGAAAACACTTGACAACCTCCTAGAAGCAGCTTTTCTTGCCACCAGACCTCTCTCCATCAATTAGTAATCTGATGCCGTCAGTAAACACATTCCTTAAATTGTAGCCATTTGTTAAGTGTTTTTTTTGTGTCTAATCCGCATATATATCACCATTGCCCTTGATTTTCTTGACTGTATATCTCTTAAATGTCAACATATACACGTGTGATTTAGTTTACGATGATTTTTCAATGCCGAGAACCTCGATCAGAGAGTAAAAAAGGCGTAAGGTTCACAATGGTGTAAAATTAAAATGGGTTATACCGGGCTAGAATTCGAGTTACAGGAACAAGGGCCAAACCAACCACCCAAGAATGGAATCGTCGAGCGAAAACACTTGATAACCTCCTAGAAGCAGCTTTTCTTACCACCAGACCTTTCTCCATCAATTAGGAATCTGATGCCGTCACTAAACACATTCCTTAAATTGTAGCCATTTGTTGAGTTTTTTTTTTGTGTCTAATCCGCATATATATCACCATTGCCCTTGATTTTCTTGACTGTATATCTCTTAAATGTCAACATATACACGTGTGATTTACTTTACGAAGATTTTTCAATGCCGAGAACCTCGATCATAGAGTAAAAAAGGCGTATGGTTCACAATGGTGTAAAATTAAAATGGGATATACCGGACTAGAATTCGAGTTACAGGAACAAGCGCCAAACCAACCACCCAAGAATGGAATCGTCGAGCGAAAACACTTGACAACCTCCTAGAAGCAGCTTTTCTTGCCACCAAACCTTTCTCCATCAATTAGAAATCTGATGCCGTCACTAAACACATTTCTTAAATTGTAGCCATTTGTTGAGTGTTTTTTTTTTTGTGTCTAATCCGCATATATATCACTATTGCCCTTGATTTTCTTGACTGTATATCTCTTAAATGTCAACATATACATGTGTGATTTAGTTTACGAAGATTTTTCAATCCCGAGAACCTCGATCAGAGAGTAAAAAAGGCGTAAGGTTCACAATGGTGTAAAATTAAATTGGGATATACTGGGTTAGATTTCGAGTTACGGGAACACCCGGTTGATGGGTAAGAATTAAACACATGCGTAAACCAAGAGACGTGAACGCGGGTTGAAAAAAAAAAGATCAAAGGACTTGGATTACGAGTTATGACTATAAAATCTCGTATATAGAAATTGTGAGTAAATATGTTCAACTATTCGAAGTCGAATGGGTTGAATAAAGAATAAAGTTGATTGTTTATAAGTTATGGATTTCACATTAATAGGTCAAACAGGTTGAATACAATATAACGCCGAATGGCACAAATGAGCGCTAGCCAGATAAAGGTAGCGTTAAATGCAAGAGAATAATGAGCCCGGTAATGGGATATAACCAAATAAGAATAAATTATGGACTGTCAATATCCTGGTATGGATAATTGACAAAAGTTAAAGAGAAAAACGTTAGACTAAAATTCAGTTTTAGTAAGAAATAACGTTTTTACAAACATAGATTCTGATAGGAATTTAAATAATAAGTATGAAAGATACAAGTCTTGACGCTGATAGGCGCAAGACAATATATTCGAAAAGCGATATTTTCGAAAATTAAAAGGTTGATATAAATTAAACATGATGTGACATGATCACGGTCAAGAGGTACAATGTGAAGTAGAATCACATTATAACCAAGCGAGCGGTAAAAAGAAATCGGACTAATAAGTCTAGTTAGTGAAACCGGTTAAGGTCAGTAATTCGAGTTAAGAAATTTGGTTGCTTGTAAGCGGTAAATTCGGTATAACTGAATCGAATTAATAAATTTGAAAATAAAAAAGATTTGTTGCTAAAAGTGAAAGATTTCACTAAAGACCTTTAAACGGGTCAAAGTAACGGGTTCATAAAGAAATCCGATAGTCTATGAAAGCATTGAATAACGCTAAGTTGATTAAACTAGTGGAAATAACGAGATTACGTTATTTCAAGTCGCATTATGTCATATAAGATACGTAGATGATTAGTAACCAAAATGATATTACCATACTTTTCTGGTAATACTAACAATCGGTTAAGATATGAGAAATGCTTAATTGATGATCGAGAGCAAATGCATGGAGTGAAACTCGATAAATTAAGTAAGAAAAGGTTTCGGGGACGAAACCTCTTTAAGGGGGGTAGACTTGTAACACCCCGAAAACGGGTTTGGTAATTAAACCCCGTTAATACTAAAGACGGGGAAAGTACCGTTAGTGGTAAAACTAAACTGGCAAATATTAGGAATTTATTTAATAATCCTAATATTTATTCGAAGTGAATAAAAAGCTTTTAAGAAATAAAGTGATAGAAGGCCCGAGTTAACGGGACCCGAAATAAACTTAGTCATAAATATTCTCGAACCCGCAAAGTTAACTAGGAATATTAAACCTAGTTAATTAGTGGGGAATATTGTTAGAAATAAGTAGGTTGTGCCCTACTTAATTAACTAACCAAATTAGAGGGGCCAATATTGTTAAAAGTGAAATTTATATTATTGATTTTAATTAAAAACAAAAACAAAACACCCCATTTGGGGGTCTGGTCGATCAAGAATGAGCAGGGGCGACACCCCACTCTCAAACCCTAGAAAATTCACTAAAACTCTCAATTGGAGGTGCAAATCTGGTCCAAAACGAAATTCGAGCATAGATTATTGATCCTTGTCACAAGAGGATTAAGAGGTATGTAAAATTTCATGAAAACTCTCAACTTGAAATTCTCATGAAATTGGAAAAATCTGAAATTATGGTTGCATGTGTGTCTCATGATGATTTAGGAACAACTATAGCGTCTAGGGACAAACCCTAGACAAATACAAGTTGAAATCATATGAAATTTTGGTGAATCCATGAACACCATTGTAGGTGATTAGTGGGTTATGTGTAATTTGATGAACTCTAGGAAATAGATTGTTAATCTAGTGTAATTTGACAATGTTGAAGTGATTCCAGAAAATTTGAAGTTATCAACTTTGTAAGAAGGTTGATTTATGTGAAATTAGGGCTAAGAGATGAGCTAGAGACTTGATAAATAAACATGTAAAATTCTGCCCTTAAGGTGTTTGTTGAAATGCCTCAAAGAAGGCTCGAAACTAGAATTTTGTAGTTAAAACACCTAATTGTGTTGTTTTGGCTATTATGCAAGATGTGATAAAAAAGAGTTCTAAATGTGATAAACGTGGTTAGAACTTTGGTTAAAACGGTGATCTAAAGATAACGCCTACCGGGTAATTAAAGAATGCTAAAACTAGTTGATGAACTCGAATATGCAATTAGCATACTAATGGGCATTTGACTTTTAAAAAGGTCAAACTGACCTATAATACGATAAGTAGTAATTTTGATATGAAATGCATAAGGTGGAATAATCGTATTACATTATGATAAAACTAACCACCTTGAAAACGATGATGATAGTTTGACGCGTAACAAGCTAGGTGAAGCTTGAGGAGAAAGCGGGTGGAACGAATCAAGAATGAAAAGGAAAGCGTAATTCGGATGAAAGGTAAGTGAAACTTACACACTTTGTAGAATACTTGTTTACTTTACAAGTAATAAATGTGATAACGATAATAATGAAAATATGGTTTCCGACGCGATTGGTACGAGTCGGAACATAGAAAGATGATAAAAACCATGGTTTTTGGTAAAAATGATAAATCGGTAAATCGGTCATGTAATGACTAAGAGATTATGAGTTTTGATAAGATTACCGCGTAGTGTAATCTAATATTGAGAAAAGGGGTAAAAATGGAAATTTAGTCAAGTGTCGACTAATGTAAATTGACAATAAAAAGGGCACCCATGGCGTAAGCCGAACGGGTCAAATTTGTAAGAAATGAGTTAAAGAGAAAAGGAGGGGTCAAGTGGTAACATCCGACATGGGCCGGATGTGTAAATTTGAAATTGAAAACCTCGTTTTACTACATATGTAAATGTTTGGTCATATGAGCCAAACGGGTCAAATGGTGATGATAACACCATTTGACAATAATGACTAATCTTGGTTGTCAAGTCATATGTAAACAGGAACGAGTAGCAATTCTGGGATAATTGCGACGCTATAGAATATTGGTTAATAAATGCGAGGTATAAACGGGTCTATACGTTGATCTGAGCCAGGTACGCACAAATAAGTTGTAGTAAGAAGTGCAATTTGGTCAAATATTAGTGGAAGTCCTTTATCGTAAAAATGAAGGATTAAATGTGACCAAAACGCCCTTGTTAGCTAATTCGAACAAACAACCTTTAAAGGTTGTTTGGAAACAAGTTTTATGATTAAGCAAATACTTAGATTAAGTATAGAAGTTGAAAGAGGTATTATATTAGTCAAACGGTACTATTTGAGTTTTTGCCGTAAAATAATGATTCGAGAGGTAAAATTTGGTTTATATAGATCACCACATCAAACCCGCCATAAACACAATTGTGGTGGGAGATTATAGGATAAGAAATGTGGTGGTGAAATGCTAGAAACAATCGAGAGCGATTTTAGGCTCGAAAATGCTTAAATACCCTTAACGGGTCAAAATAAGCATACGAGCGAAAACGGGTTTAAATTGTGAAATAAACTTGTGATTAGAACCTAAAATGGTAGTTAATAACAATTTGAGAAGTGTAGGTGATGTAGGAATCAAACAAATATGTTCGTTTGATAAAATGCATAAACGGGTCAAAATTTGGTAAAAGGGCGATAAGCCGAAGACTTAAAAGTCTGAAATTTTATTATGAAGGTTGTTGGATTTTAACTCCATAAGATGGAGAATTAAATTACGGACGCGTAGGAAAAAGAATCGGGTAAAACGGATCAATAACGAAGAAGTTATGGCCGTTTCCGTGAAATCAGATCGTGCACCAACTGATAAGCAACATTCTGCTGAAAAGGGGGCCTAGCATCACGCGACTCCCCTTGGCGTCACGCGACGCCCCCAAACTCGGAAAAATGTTATTTTTTGTCATATTTAACCCCTGTACTTGTTTGAACTTCATATTTAACCCCTGTACTTGTTTGAACTTCATATTTAACCCCTGTACTTGTTTGAACTTCATATTTGACTATCAAAACTAACTTTTAAGTTGGTTTTGATCATAGGTGATTGCCATGAGTGCCCGGATGAAGATCAAGCGACGAGCAAGAACCGAACACGATCACGAAATAAGCTTCCGCACTATGTATCGTTATTATGTTAAATGACGAATGTCGTTTCATTGTTTCTTTTAAGTGACGAACTTAATTACATTATGTTCTAAACTTTTAAATTGTAAAAGGTTTTAGTAAACCCATTTTTCCGATGGATATGTAATCTTAATTACATGATTGTTTTCGCAAATAATACCCTAAACCTTGATTTATAAGAACGGGTGTCTAATCCGCATATATATCACCATTGCCCTTGATTTTATTGACTGCATATCTCTTAAATGTCAACATATACACGTGTGATTTAGTTTACGAAGATTTTTCAATGCCGAGAACCTCGATTAGAGAGTAAAAAAGGCGTAAGTTTAACAATGGTGTAAAATTAAAATGGGATATAC
The DNA here is from genome assembly GCA_030545235.1 of Helianthus tuberosus. NCBI lineage: Eukaryota > Viridiplantae > Streptophyta > Magnoliopsida > Asterales > Asteraceae > Helianthus > Helianthus tuberosus. The sequence continues at coordinate 150,758 of CM060415.1, forward strand.
AGGGCTAGGATTCGAGTTACAGGAACAAGGGCCAAACCAACCACCCAAGAATGGAATCGTCGAGCGAAAACACTTGACAACCTCCTAGAAGAAGCTTTTCTTGCCACCAGACCTTTCTCCATCAATTAGGAATCTGATGCCGTCAGTAAACACATTCCTTAAATTGTAGCCATTTGTTTAGTGTTTTTTTTGTGTCTAATCCGCATATATATCACCATTGCCCTTGATTTTCTTGAATGTATATCTCTTAAATGTCAACATTTACACGTGTAATTTAGTGTACGAAGATTTATCAATGCCGAGAACCTCGATCAGAGAGTAAAAAAGGCGTAAGGTTCACAATGGTGTAAAATTAAAATGGGATATACCGGGCTTGGATTCGAGTTACAGGAACAAGGGCCAAACCAACCACCCAAGAATGGAGTCGTCGAGCGAAAACACTTGACAACCTCCTAGAAGCAGCTTTTCTTGCCACCAGACCTTTCTCCATCAATTAGGAATCTGATGCCGTCACTAAACACATTCCTTAAATTGTAGCCATTTGTTGAGGGTTTTTTTTGTGTCTAATCTGCATATATATCACCATTGCACTTGATTTTCTTGACTGTATATCTCTTAAATGTCAACATATACACGTGTGATTTACTTTACGAAGATTTTTCAATGCCCAGAACCTCGATCAGAGATTAAAAAAGGCGTAAGGTTCACAATGGTGTAAAATTAAAATGGGATATACCGGGCTAGGATTCGAGTTATAGGAACAAGGGCCAAACCAACCACCCAAGAATGGAATCGTCGTGCGAAAACACTTGACAACCACCTAGAAGCAGCTTTTCTTACCACCAGACCTTTCTCCATCATTTAGGAATCTGATGTCGTTACTAAACACATTCCTTAAATTGTAGCCATTTGTTGAATGTTTTTTTTGTGTGTCTATTTCGCATATATATCACCATTGCCCTTGATTTTCTTGATTGTATATCTCTTTAATGTTAACATATACACGTGTGATTTCGTTTACGAAGATTTTTCCATGCAGAGAACCTCGAGCAGAGAGTAAAAAAGGCGTAAGGTTCACAATGGTGTAAAATTTAAATGGGATATACCGCGCTAGGATTCGAGTTACAGGAACAAGGGCCAAACCAACCACCCAAGAATGGAATCGTCGAGCGAAAACACTTGACAACCTCCTAGAAGCAGCTTTTCTTGCCACCAGACCTTTCTCCAACAATTAGGAATCTAATGCCGTCACTAAACACATTCCTTTAATTGTAGCCATTTGTTTAGTGTTTTTTTTTGTGTCTAATCCGCATATATATAACCATTCCCCTTGATTTTCTTGACTGTATATATTTTTAATATCAACATATACACGTGTGATTTCTTTAACGAAGATTTTTCAATGACGAGAACCTCGATCAGAGAGTAAAAAAAGCGTAAGGTTCACAATGGTCTAAAATTAAAATAGGATATACCGGCTAGGATTCGAGTTACAGGAACAAGGGCCAAACCAACCACCCAAGAATGGAATCGTTGAGCGAAAACACTTGACAACCTCCTAGAAGCAGCTTTTCTTTCCACCAGACCTTTCTCCATCAATTAGGAATCTGATGCCGTCACTAAACACATTCCTTAAATTGTAGCCATTTGTTGAGTGTTTTTTTTGGTGTCTAATCCGCATATATATCACCATTGCCCTTAATTTTCTTGACTGTATATCTCTTAAATATCAACATATACACGTGTGATTTAGTTTACGAAGATTTTTCAATGCCGAGAACATCGATCAGAGAGTAAAAAAGGCGTAAGGTTCACAATGGTGTAAAATTAAAATGGGATATACCGGGCTAGGATTCGAGTTAGAGGAACAAGGGCCAAACCAACCATCCAAGAATGGAATCGTCGAGGCAAAACACTTGACAACCTCCTAGAAGCAGCTTTTCTTGCCACCAGACCTTTCTCCATCCATTAGGAATCTGATGCCGTCACTAAACACATTCCTTAAATTGTTGCCATTTGTTGAGTGTTTTTTTTTTTTGTGTCTAATCCGCATATATATCACCATTGCCCTTGATTTTCTTGACTGTATATCTCTTAAATGTCAACATATACACGTGTGATTTAGTTTACGAAGATTTTTCAAAGCCGAGAACCTCGATCAGAGAGTAAAAAAGGCGTAAGGTTCACAATGGTGTAAAATTAAAATGGGATACACCTGGCTAGGATTTCGAGATACAGGAACAAGGGACAAACCAACCACCCAAGAATGTAATCGTCGAGCGAAAACACTTGACAACCTCCTAGAAGCAGCTTTTCTTGCCACCAGACCTTTCTCCATCAATTAGGAATCTGATGCCGTCACTAAATACATTCCTTAAATTGTAGTCATTTGTTGAGTTTTTTTTTTGTGTCTAATCCGCATATATATCACCATTGCCCTTGATTTTCTTGACTGTATATCTCTTAAATGTCAACATATACACGTGTGATTTAGTGGACGAAGATTTTTCAATGCCGAGAACCTCGATCAGAGAGTAAAAAAGGCGTAAGGTTCACAATGGTGTAAAATTAAAATTGGATATACCTGGCTAGGATTCGAGTTACAAGAACAAGGGCCAAACCAACCACCCAAGAATGGAATCGTCGAGCGAAAACACTTAACAACCTCCTAGAAGCAGCTTTTCTTGCCACCAGCCCTTTCTCCATCAATTAGGAATCTGATGCCGTCACTAAACACATTACTTAAATTGTAGCCATTTGTTGAGTGTTTTTTTGTGTCTAATCCGCATATATATCACCATTGCCCTTGATTTTCTTGAGTGTATATCTCTTAAATGTCAACATATACACGTGTGATTTAGTTTACGAAGATTTTTCATTGCCGAGAACCTCGATCAGAGAGTAAAAAGGCGTAAGGTTAACAATGGTGTAAAATTAAAATGGGACGTACCGGGCTAGGATTCGAGTTACAGGAACAAGGGCCAAACCAACCATCCAAGAATGGAATCATCGAGCGAAAACACTTGACAACCTCCTAGAAGCAGCTTTTCTTGCCACCAGACCTTTCTCCATCAATTAGGAATCTGATGCCGTCACTAAACACATTCCTTAAATTGTAGCCATTTGTTGAGTTTTTTTTGGTGTCTAATCCGCATATATATCACCATTGCCCCTGATTTTCTTGACTGTATTTCTCTTAAATGTCAACATATACACGTGTGATTTACTTTACGAAGATTTTTCAATGCCGAGAACCTCGATCATAGAGTAAAAAAGGTGTATGGTTCACAATGGTGTAAAATTAAAATGGGATATACCGGACTAGAATTCGAGTTACAGGAACAAGCGCCAAACCAACCACCCAAGAATGGAATCGTCGAGCGAAAACACTTGACAACCTCCTAGAAGCAGCTTTTCTTGCTACCAAACCTTTCTCCATCAATTAGAAATCTGATGCCGTCACTAAACACATTTCTTAAATTGTAGCCATTTGTTGAGTGTTTTTTTTGTGTCTAATCCGCATATATATCACTATTGCCCTTGATTTTCTTGACTGTATATCTCTTAAATGTCAACATATACATGTGTGATTTAGTTTACGAAGATTTTTCAATCCCGAGAACCTCGATCAGAGAGTAAAAAAGGGTTAAGGTTAACAATGGTGTAAAATTAAAATGGGATATACCGGGCTAGGATTCGAGTTACAGGAACAAGGGCCAAACCAACCACCCAAGAATGGATTCGTCGAGCGAAAACACTTGACAACCTCCTAGAAGCAGCTTTTCTTACCACCAGACCATTCTCCATCAATTAGGAATCTGATTCCGTCACTAAACACATTACTTAAATTGTAGCCATTTGTTGAGTGGTTTTTTTGGTGTCTAATCCGCATATATATCACCATTGCCCTTGATTTTCTTGACTGTATATCTCTTAAATGTCAACATATACACGTGTGATTTAGTTTACGAAGATTTTTCATTGCCGAGAACCTCGATCAGAGAGTAAAAAAGGCTTAAGGTTAACAATGGTGTAAAATTAAAATGGGATATACCGGACTAGGATTCGAGTTACAGGAACAAGGGCCAAACCAACCACCCAAGAATGGAATCGTCGAGCGAAAACACTTGGCCACCTCCTAGAAGCAGCTTTTCTTGCCACCAGACCTATCTCCATCAATTAGGAATCTGATGCCGTCACTAAACACATTCCTTAAATTGTAGCCATTTGTTGAGTGTTTTTTTTTGTGTCTAATCCGTATATATATCACCATTGCCCTTGATTTTCTTGATTGTATATCTCTTAAATGTCAACATATACACGTGTGATTTAGTTTACGAAGATTTTTCAATGCCGAGAACCTCGATCAGAGAGTAAAAAAGGCGTAAGGTTCACAATGGTGTAAAATTAAAATGGGATATACCGTGCTAGGATTCGAGTTACAGGAACAAGGGCCAAACCAACCACCCAAGAATGGAATCGTCGAGCGAAAACACTTGACACCCTCCTAGAAGCAGCTTTTCTTGCCACCAGACTTTTCTCCATCAATTAGGAGTCTGATGCCGTCACTAAACACATTCCTTAAATTGTAGCCATTTGTTGAGTGTTTTTTTTTGTGTCTAATCCGCATATATATCACCATTGCCCTTGATTTTATTGACTGTATATCTCTTAAATGTCAACATATACACGTGTGATTTAGTTTACGAAGATTTTTCAATGCCGAGAACCTCGATTAGAGAGTAAAAAAGGCGTAAGTTTAACAATGGTGTAAAATTAAAATGGGATATACAGGGCTAGGATTCGAGTTACAGCAACAAGGGCCAAACCAACCACCCAAGAATGGAATCGTCGAGCGAAAACACTTGACATCCTCCTAGAAGAAGCTTTTCTTGCCACCAGACCTTTCTCCATCAATTAGGAATTTGATGCCGTCAGTAAACACATTCCTTAAATTGTAGCCATTTGTTTAGTGTTTTTTTTGTGTCTAATCCGCATATATATCACCATTGCCCTAGATTTTCTTGACTGTATATCTCTTAAATGTCAACATATACACGTGTAATTTAGTGTACGAAGATTTATCAATGCCGAGAACCTCGATCAGAGAGTAAAAAAGGCGTAAGGTTCACAATGGTGTAAAATTAAAATGGGATATACCGGGCTTGGATTCGAGTTACAGGAACAAGGGCCAAACCAACCACCCAAGAATGTAGTCGTCGAGCGAAAACACTTGACAACCTCCTAGAAGCAGCTTTTCTTGCCACCAGACCTTTCTCCATCAATTAGGAATCTGATGCCGTCACTAAGCACATTCCTTAAATTGTAGCCATTTGTTGAGTGTTTTTTTTAGTGTCTAATCTGCATATATATCACCATTGCACTTGATTTTCTTGACTGTATATCTCTTAAATGTCAACATATACACGTGTGATTTACTTTACGAAGATTTTTCAATGCCCAGAACCTCGATCAGAGAGTAAAAAAGGCGTAAGGTTCACAATGGTGTAAAATTAAAATGGGATATACCGGGCTAGGATTCGAGTTACAGGAACAAGGGCCAAACCAACCACCCAAGAATGGAATCGTCGAGCGAAAACACTTGACAACCTCCTAGAAGCAGCTTTTCTTGCCACCAGACCTTTCTCCATCAATTAGGAATCTGATGCCATCACTAAACACATTCCTTAAATTGTAGCCATTTGTTGAGTGTTTTTTTTGGTGTTTAATCCGCATATATATCACCATTGCCCTTGATTTTCTTGACTGTATATCTCTTAAATGTCAACATATACACGTGTGATTTAGTTTACGAAGATTTTTCAATGCCGAGAACCTCGATCATAGAGTGAAAAAGGCGTAAGGTTCACAATGGTGTAAAATTAAAATGGGATATACCCGGCTAGGATTCGAGTTATAGGAACAAGGGCCAAACCAACCACCCAAGAATGGAATCGTCGTGCGAAAACACTTGACAAGCACCTAGAAGCAGCTTTTCTTACCACCAGACCTTTCTCCATCATTTAGGAATCTGATGTCGTTACTAAACACATTCCTTAAATTGTAGCCATTTGTTGAGTGTTTTTTTGTGTGTCTATTTTGCATATATATCACCATTGCCCGTGATTTTCTTGACTGTATATCTCTTTAATGTTAACATATACACGTGTGATTTCGTTTACGAAGATTTTTCCATGCCGAGAACCTCGAGCAGAGAGTAAAAAAGGCGTAAGGTTCACAATGGTGTAAAATTTAAATGGGATATACCGGGCTGGGATTCGAGTTACAGGAACAAGGGCCAAACCAACCACCCAAGAATGGAATCGTCGAGCGAAACACTTGACAACCTCCTAGAAGCAGCTTTTCTTGCCACCAAACATTTCTCCATCAATTAGGAATCTAATGCCGTCACTAAACATATTCCTTTAATTGTAGCCATTTGTTTGTGTCTAATCCGCATATATATAACCATTCCCCTTGATTTTGTTGACTGTATATATTTTTAATATAAATATATACACGTGTGATATCTTTAACGAAGATTTTTCAATGACGAGAACCTCGATCAGAGAGTAAAAAAGGCGTAAGGTTCACAATGGTCTAAAATTAAAATAGGATATACCGGGCTAGGATTCAAGTTACAGGAACAAGGGCCAAACCAACCACCCAAGAATGGAATCGTCGAGCGAAAACACTTGACAACCTCCTAGAAGCTGCTTTTCTTGCCACCAGACCTCTCTCCATCAATTAGGAATCTGATGCCGTCAGTAAACACATTCCTTAAATTGTAGCCATTTGTTAAGTGTTTTTTTTTTTGTGTCTAATCCGCATATATATCACCATTGCCCTTGATTTTCTTGACTGTATATCTCTTAAATGTCAACATATACACGTGTGATTTAGTTTACGATGATTTTTCAATGCCGAGAACCTCGATCCGAGAGTAAAAAAGGCGTAAGGTTCACAATGGTGTAAAATTAAAATGGGTTATACCGGGCTAGAATTCGAGTTACAGGAACAAGGGCCAAACCAACCACCCAAGAATGGAATCGTCGAGCGAAAACACTTGATAACCTCCTAGAAGCAGCTTTTCTTACCACCAGACCTTTCTCCATCAATTAGGAATCTGATGCCGTCACTAAACACATTCCTTAAATTGTAGCCATTTGTTGAGTTTTTTTTTGGTGTCTAATCCGCATATATATCACCATTGCCCTTGATTTTCTTGACTGTATATCTCTTAAATGTCAACATATACACGTGTGATTTACTTTACGAAGATTTTTCAATGCCGAGAACCTCGATCATAGAGTAAAAAAGGCGTATGGTTCACAATGGTGTAAAATTAAAATGGGATATACCGGACTAGAATTCGAGTTACAGGAACAAGCGCCAAACCAACCACCCAAGAATGGAATCGTCGAGCGAAAACACTTGACAACCTCCTAGAAGCAGCTTTTCTTGCCACCAAACCTTTCTCCATCAATTAGAAATCTGATGCCGTCACTAAACACATTTCTTAAATTGTAGCCATTTGTTGAGTGTTTTTTTTGTGTCTAATTCGCATATATATCACTATTGCCCTTGATTTTCTTGACTGTATATCTCTTAAATGTCAACATATACATGTGTAATTTAGTTTACGAAGATTTTTCAATCCCGAGAACCTCGATCAGAGAGTAAAAAAGGCGTAAGGTTCACAATGGTGTAAAATTAAAATGGGATATACTGGGCTAGATTTCGAGTTACGGGAACACCCGGTTGATGGGTAAGAATTAAACACATGCGTAAACCAAGAGACGTGAACGCGGGTTGAAAAAAAAAAGATCAAAGGACTTGGATTACGAGTTATGACTATAAAATCTGGTATATAGAAATTGTGAGTAAATTTGTTCAACTATTCGAAGTCGAATGGGTTGAATAAAGAATAAAGTTGATTGTTTATAAGTGATGGATTTCACATTAATAGGTCAAACAGGTTGAATACAATATAACGCCGAATGGCACAAATGAGCGCTAGCCAGATAAAGGTAGCGTTAAATGCAAGAGAATAATGAGCCCGGTAATGGGATATAACCAAATAAGAATAAATTATGGACTGTCAATATCCTGGTATGGATAATTGACAAAAGTTAAAGAGAAAAACGTTAGACTAAAATTCAGTTTTAGTAAGAAATAACGTTTTTACAAACATAGATTCTGATAGGAATTTAAATAATAAGTATGAAAGATACAAGTCTTGACGCTGATAGGCGCAAGACAATATATTCGAAAAGCGATATTTTCGAAAATTAAAAGGTTGATATAAATTAAACATGATGTGACATGATCACGGTCAAGAGGTACAATGTGAAGTAGAATCACATTATAACCAAGCGAGCGGTAAAAAGAAACCGGACTAATAAGTCTAGTTAGTGAAACCGGTTAAGGTCAGTAATTCGAGTTAAGAAATTTGGTTGCTTGTAAGCGGTAAATTCGGTATAACTGAATCGAATTAATAAATTTGAAAATAAAAAGATTTGTTGCTAAAAGTGAAAGATTTCACTAAAGACCTTTAAACGGGTCAAAGTAACGGGTTCATAAAGAAATCCGATAGTCTATGAAAGCATTGAATAACGCTAAGTTGATTAAACTAGTGGAAATAACGAGATTACGTTATTTCAAGTCGCATTATGTCATATAAGATACGTAGATGATTAGTAACCAAAATGATATTACCATACTTTTCTGGTAATACTAACAATCGGTTAAGATATGAGAAATGCTTAATTGATGATCGAGAGCAAATGCATGGAGTGAAACTCGATAAATTAAGTAAGAAAAGGTTTCGGGGACGAAACCTCTTTAAGGGGGGTAGACTTGTAACACCCCGAAAACGGGTTTGGTAATTAAACCCCGTTAATACTAAAGACGGGGAAAGTACCGTTAGTGGTAAAACTAAACTGGCAAATATTAGGAATTTATTTAATAATCCTAATATTTATTCGAAGTGAATAAAAAGCTTTTAAGAAATAAAGTGATAGAAGGCTCGAGTTAACGGGACCCGAAATAAACTTAGTCATAAATATTCTCGAACCCGCAAAGTTAACTAGGAATATTAAACCTAGTTAATTAGTGGGGAATATTGTTAGAAATAAGTAGGTTGTGCCCTACTTAATTAACTAACCAAATTAGAGGGGCCAATATTGTTAAAAGTGAAATTTATATTATTGATTTTAATTAAAAACAAAAACAAAACACCCCATTTGGGGGTCTGGTCGATCAAGAATGAGCAGGGGCGACACCCCACTCTCAAACCCTAGAAAATTCACTAAAACTCTCAATTGGAGGTGCAAATCTGGTCCAAAACGAAATTCGAGCATAGATTATTGATCCTTGTCACAAGAGGATTAAGAGGTATGTAAAATTTCATGAAAACTCTCAACTTGAAATTCTCATGAAATTGGAAAAATCTGAAATTATGGTTGCATGTGTGTCTCATGATGATTTAGGAACAACTATAGCGTCTAGGGACAAACCCTAGACAAATACAAGTTGAAATCATATGAAATTTTGGTGAATCCATGAACACCATTGTAGGTGATTAGTGGGTTATGTGTAATTTGATGAACACTAGGAAATAGATTGTTAATCTAGTGTAATTTGACAATGTTGAAGTGATTCCAGAAAATTTGAAGTTATCAACTTTGTAAGAAGGTTGATTTATGTGAAATTAGGGCTAAGAGATGAGCTAGAGACTTGATAAATAAACATGTAAAATTCTGCGCTTAAGGTGTTTGTTGAAATGCCTCAAAGAAGGCTCGAAACTAGAATTTTGTAGTTAAAACACCTAATTGTGATGTTTTGGCTATTATGCAAGATGTGATCAAAAAGAGTTCTAAATGTGATAAACGTGGTTAGAACTTTGGTTAAAACGGTGGTCTAAAGATAACGCCTACCGGGTAATTAAAGAATGCTAAAACTAGTTGATGAACTCGAATATGCAATTAGCATACTAATGGGCATTTGACTTTTAAAAAGGTCAAACTGACCTATAATACGATAAGTAGTAATTTTGATATGAAATGCATAAGGTGGAATAATCGTATTACATTATGATAAAACTAACCACCTTGAAAACGATGATGATAGTTTGACGCGTAACAAGCTAGGTGAAGCTTGAGGAGAAAGCGGGTGGAACGAATCAAGAATGAAAAGGAAAGCGTAATTCGGATGAAAGGTAAGTGAAACTTACACAATTTGTAGAATACTTGTTTACTTTACAAGTAATAAATGCGATAACGATAATAATGAAAATATGGTTTCCGACGCGATTGGTACGAGTCGGAACATATAAAGATGATAAAAACCATGGTTTTTGGTAAAAATGATAAATCGGTAAATCGGTCATGTAATGACTAAGAGATTATGAGTTTTGATAAGATTACCGCGTAGTGTAATCTAATATTGAGAAAAGGGGTAAAAATGGAAATTTAGTCAAGTGTCGACTAATGTAAATTGACAATAAAAAGGGCACCCATGGCGTAAGCCGAACGGGTCAAATTTGTAAGAAATGAGTTAAAGAGAAAAGGAGGGGTCAAGTGGTAACATCCGACATGGGCCGGATGTGTAAATTTGAAATTGAAAACCTCGTTTTACTACATATGTAAATGTTTGGTCATATGAGCCAAACGGGTCAAATGGTGATGTTAACACCATTTGACAATAATGACTAATCTTGGTTGTCAAGTCATATGTAAACAGGAACGAGTAGCAATTCTGGGATAATTGCGACGCTATAGAATATTGGTTAATAAATGCGAGGTATAAACGGGTCTATACGTTGATCCGAGCCAGGTACGCACAAATAAGTTGTAGTAAGAAGTGCAATTTGGTCAAATATTAGTGGAAGTCCTTTATCGTAAAAATGAAGGATTAAATGTGACCAAAACGCCCTTGTTAGCTAATTCGAACAAACAACCTTTAAAGGTTGTTTGGAAACAAGTTTTATGATTAAGAAAATACTTAGATTAAGTATAGAAGTTGAAAGAGGTATTATATTAGTCAAACGGTACTATTTGAGTTTTTGCCGTAAAATAATGATTCGAGAGGTAAAATTTGGTTTATATAGATCACCACATCAAACCCGCCATAAACACAATTGTGGTGGGAGATTATAGGATAAGAAATGTGGTGGTGAAATGCTAGAAACAATCGAGAGCGATTTTAGGCTCGAAAATGCTTAAATACCCTTAACGGGTCAAAATAAGCATACGAGCGAAAACGGGTTTAAATTGTGAAATAAACTTGTGATTAGAACCTAAAATGGTAGTTAATAACAATTTGAGAAGTGTAGGTGATGTAGGAATCAAACAAATATGTTCGTTTGATAAAATGCATAAACGGGTCAAAATTTGGTAAAAGGGCGATAAGCCGAAGACTTAAAAGTCTGAAATTTTATTATGAAGGTTGTTGGATTTTAACTCCATAAGATGGAGAATTAAATTACGGACGCGTAGGAAAAAGAATCGGGTAAAACGGATCAATAACGAAGAAGTTATGGCCGTTTCCGTGAAATCAGATCGTGCAGCAACTGATAAGCAACATTCTGCTGAAAAGGGGGCCTAGCGTCACGCGACTCCCCTTGGCGTCACGCGACGCCCCCAAACTCGGAAAAATGTTATTTTTTGTCATATTTAACCCCTGTACTTGTTTGAACTTCATATTTAACCCCTGTACTTGTTTGAACTTCATATTTAACCCCTGTACTTGTTTGAACTTCATATTTGACTATCAAAACTAACTTTTAAGTTGGTTTTGATCATAGGTGATTGCCATGAGTGCCCGGATGAAGATCAAGCGACGAGCAAGAACCGAACACGATCACGAAATAAGCTTCCGCACTATGTATCGTTATTATGTTAAATGACGAATGTCGTTTCATTGTTTCTTTTAAGTGACGAACTTAATTACATTATGTTCTAAACTTTTAAATTGTAAAAGGTTTTAGTAAACCCATTTTTCCGATGGATATGTAATCTTAATTACATGATTGTTTTCGCAAATAATACGCTAAACCTTGATTTATAAGAACGGGTGTCTAATCCGCATATATATCACCATTGCCCTTGATTTTATTGACTGTATATCTCTTAAATGTCAACATATACATGTGTGATTTAGTTTACGAAGATTTTTCAATGCCGAGAACCTCGATTAGAGAGTAAAAAAGGCGTAAGTTTAACAATGGTGTAAAATTAAAATGGGATATACAGGGCTAGGATTCGAGTTACAGGAACAAGGGCCAAACCAACAACCCAAGAATGGAATCGTCAAGCGAAAACACTTGACAACCTCCTAGAAGAAGCTTTTCTTGCCACCAGACCTTTCTCCATCAATTAGGAATCTGATGCCGTCAGTAAACACATTCCTTAAATTGTAGCCATTTGTTTAGTGTTTTTTTTGTGTCTAATCCGCATATATATCACAATTGCCCTTGATTTTCTTGAATGTATATCTCTTAAATGTCAACATTTACACGTGTAATTTAGTGTACGGAGATTTATCAATGCCGAGAACCTCGATCAGAGAGTAAAAAGGCGTAAGGTTCACAACGGTGTAAAATTATAATGGGATATACCGGGCTTGGATTCGAGTTACAGGAACAAGGGCCAAACCAACCACCCAAGAATGGAGTCGTCGAGCGAAAACACTTGACAACCTCCTAGAAGCAGCTTTTCTTGCCACCAGACCTTTCTCCATCAATTAGGAATCTGATGCCGTCACTAAACACATTCCTTAAATTGTAGCCATTTGTTGAGGGTTTTTTTTGTGTCTAATCTGCATATATATCACCATTGCACTTGATTTACTTGACTGTATATCTCTTAAATGTCAACATATACACGTGTGATTTACTTTACGAAGATTTTTCAATGCCCAGAACCTCGATCAGAGAGTAAAAAAGGCGTAAGGTTCACAATGGTGTAAAATTAAAATGGGATATACCGGGCTAGGATTCGAGTTATAGGAACAAGGGCCAAACCAACCACCCAAGAATGGAATCGTCGTGCGAAAACACTTGACAACCACCTAGAAGCAGCTTTTCTTACCACCAGACCTTTCTCCATCATTTAGGAATCTGATGTCGTTACTAAACACATTCCTTAAATTGTAGCCATTTGTTGAATGTTTTTTTGTATGTCTATTTCGCATATATATCACCATTGCCCTTGATTTTCTTGACTGTATATCTCTTTAATGTTAACATATACACGTGTGATTTCGTTTACGAAGATTTTTCCATGCAGAGAACCTCGAGCAGAGAGTAAAAAAGGCGTAAGGTTCACAATGGTGTAAAATTTAAATGGGATATACCGGGCTAGGATTCGAGTTACAGGAACAAGGGCCAAACCAACCACCCAAGAATGGAATCGTCGAGCGAAAACACTTGCCAACCTCCTAGAAGCAGCTTTTCTTGCCACCAGACCTTTCTCCATCAATTAGGAATCTAATGCCGTCACTAAACACATTCCTTTAATTGTAGCCATTTGTTTAGTGTTTTTTTTTGTGTCTAATCCGCATATATATAACCATTCCCCTTTATTTTCTTGACTGTATATATTTTTAATATCAACATATACACGTGTGATTTCTTTAACGAAGATTTTTCAATGACGAGAACCTCGATCAGAGAGTAAAAAAGGCGTAAGGTTCACAATGGTCTAAAATTAAAATAGGATATACCGGCTAGGATTCGAGTTACAGGAACAAGGGCCAAACCAACCACCCAAGAATGGAATCGTTGAGCGAAAACACTTGACAACCTCCTAGAACCAGCTTTTCTTTCCACCAGACCTTTCTCCATCAATTAGGAATCTGATGCCGTCACTAAACACATTCCTTAAATTGTAGCCATTTGTTGAGTGTTTTTTTTGGTGTCTAATCCGCATATATATCACCATTGCCCTTAATTTTCTTGACTGTATATCTCTTAAATATCAACATATACACGTGTGATTTAGTTTACGAAGATTTTTCAATGCCGAGAACATCGATCAGAGTGTAAAAAAGGCGTAAGGTTCACAATGGTGTAAAATTAAAATGGGATATACCGGGCTAGGATTCGAGTTAGAGGAACAAGGGCCAAACCAACCATCCAAGAATGGAATCGTCGAGCCAAAACACTTGACAACCTCCTAGAAGCAGCTTTTCTTGCCACCAGACCTTTCTCCATCAATTAGGAATCTGATGCCGTCACTAAACACATTCCTTAAATTGTAGCCATTTGTTGAGTGTTTTTTTTTTGTGTCTAATCCGCATATATATCACCATTGCCCTTGATTTTCTTGACTGTATATCTCTTAAATGTCAACATATACACGTGTGATTTAGTTTACGAAGATTTTTCAATGACGAGAAACTCGATCAGAGAGTAAAAAAGGCGTAAGGTTCACAATGGTGTATAATTAAAATGAGATATACCGGGCTAGGATTCGAGTTACAGGAACAAGGACCAAACCAACCACCCAAGAATGGAATCGTCGAGCGAAAACACTTGACAACCTCCTAGAAGCAGCTTTCTTTGCCACCAGACCTTCACCATAAATTTGGAATCTGATGCTGTCACTAAACACATTCCTTAAATTGTAGCCATTTGTTGAGTGTTTTTTTTGGTGTCTAATCCGCATATATATCACCATTGCCCTTAATTTTCTTGACTGTATATCTCTTAAATATCAACATATACACGTGTGATTTAGTTTACGAAGATTTTTCAATGCCGAGAACATCGATCAGAGAGTAAAAAAGGCGTAAGGTTCACAATGGTCTAAAATTTAAATGGGATATACCAGGCTAGGATTCGAGTTACAGGAACAAGGGCCAAACCAACCACCCAAGAATGGAATCGTCGAGCGAAAACACTTGCCAACCTCCTAGAAGCAGCTTTTCTTGCCACCAGACCTTTCTCCATCAATTAGGAATCTAATGCCGTCACTAAACACATTCCTTTAATTGTAGCCATTTGTTTAGTGTTTTTTTTTGTGTCTAATCCGCATATATATAACCATTCCCCTTTATTTTCTTGACTGTATATATTTTTAATATCAACATATACACGTGTGATTTCTTTAACGAAGATTTTTCAATGACGAGAACCTCGATCAGAGAGTAAAAAAGGCGTAAGGTTCACAATGGTCTAAAATTAAAATAGGATATACCGGCTAGGATTCGAGTTACAGGAACAAGGGCCAAACCAACCACCCAAGAATGGAATCGTTGAGCGAAAACACTTGACAACCTCCTAGAAGCAGCTTTTCTTTCCACCAGACCTTTCTCCATCAATTAGGAATCTGATGCCGTCACTAAACACATTCCTTAAATTGTAGCCATTTGTTGAGTGTTTTTTTTTGTGTCTAATCCGCATATATATCACCATTGCCCTTAATTTTCTTGACTGTATATCTCTTAAATATCAACATATACACGTGTGATTTAGTTTACGAAGATTTTTCAATGCCGAGAACATCGATCAGAGAGTAAAAAAGGCGTAAGGTTCACAATGGTGTAAAATTAAAATGGGATATACCGGGCTAGGATTCGAGTTAGAGGAACAAGGGCCAAACCAACCATCCAAGAATGGAATCGTCGAGCCAAAACACTTGACAACCTCCTAGAAGCAGCTTTTCTTGCCACCAGACCTTTCTCCATCAATTAGGAATCTGATGCCGTCACTAAACACATTCCTTAAATTGTAGCCATTTGTTGAGTGATTTTTTTTTGTGTCTAATCCGCATATATATCACCATTGCCCTTGATTTTCTTGACTGTATATCTCTTAAATGTCAACATATACACGTGTGATTTAGTTTACGAAGATTTTTCAATGACGAGAAACTCGATCAGAGAGTAAAAAAGGCGTAAGGTTCACAATGGTGTATAATTAAAATGAGATATACCGGGCTAGGATTCGAGTTACAGGAACAAGGACCAAACCAACCACCCAAGAATGGAATCGTCGAGCGAAAACACTTGACAACCTCCTAGAAGCAGCTTTCTTTGCCACCAGACCTTCACCATAAATTTGGAATCTGATGCTGTCACTAAACACATTCCTTAAATTGTAGCCATTTGTTGAGTGTTTTTTTTGGTGTCTAATCCGCATATATATCACCATTGCCCTTAATTTTCTTGACTGTATATCTCTTAAATATCAACATATACACGTGTGATTTAGTTTACGAAGATTTTTCAATGCCGAGAACATCGATCAGAGAGTAAAAAAGGCGTAAGGTTCACAATGGTGTAAAATTAAAATGGGATATACCGGGCTAGGATTCGAGTTAGAGGAACAAGGGCCAAACCAACCATCCAAGAATGGAATCGTCGAGCCAAAACACTTGATAACCTCCTAGAAGCAACTTTTCTTGCCACCAGACCTTTCTCCATCAATTACGAATCTGATGCCGTCACTAAACACATTCCTGAAATTGTAGCCATTTGTTGAGTGTTTTTTTTTGGTGTCTAATCCGCATATATATCACCATGTATATCTCTTAAATGTCAACATATACACGTGTGATTTAGTTTACGAAGATTTTTCAATGACGAGAAACTCGATCAGAGAGTAAAAAAGGCGTAAGGTTCACAATGGTGTATAATTAAAATGAGATATACCGGGCTAGGATTCGAGTTACAGGAACAAGGACCAAACCAACCACCCAAGAATGGAATCGTCGAGCGAAAACACTTGACAACCTCCTAGAAGCAGCTTTCTTTGCCACCAGACCTTCACCATAAATTTGGAATCTGATGCTGTCACTAAACACATTCCTTAAATTGTAGCCATTTGTTGAGTGTTTTTTTTGGTGTCTAATCCGCATATATATCACCATTGCCCTTGATTTCCTTGACTGTATATATCTTTAATGTTAACATATACACGTGTGATTTCGTTTACGAAGATTTTTCCATGCCGAGAACCTCGAGCAGATTGTAAAAAAGGCGTAAGGTTCACAATAGTGTAAAATTTAAATGGGATATACCGGGCTAGGATTCGAGTTACAGGAACAAGGGCCAAACCAACCACCCAAGAATGGAATCGTCGAGCGAAAACACTTGACAACCTCCTAGAAGCAGCTTTTCTTGCCACCAGACCTTTCTCCATCAATTAGGAATCTAATGCCATCACTAAACACATTCCTTTAATTGTAGCCATTTGTTTAGTGTTTTTTTTTTGTGTCTAATCCGCATATATATCACTATTGCCCTTGATTTTCTTGACTGTATATCTCTTAAATGTCAACATATACATGTGTGATTTAGTTTACGAAGATTTTTCAATCCCGAGAACCTCGATCAGAGAGTAAAAAAGGCGTAAGGTTCACAATGGTGTAAAATTAAAATGGGATATAGTGGGCTAGATTTCGAGTTACAGGAACAAGGGATAAACCAACCACCCAAGAATGGATTCGTCGAGCGAAAACACTTAACAACCTCCTAGAAGCAGCTTTTCTTACCACCAGACCTTTCTCCATCAATTAGGAATCTGATTCCGTCGCTAAACACATTACTTAAATTGTAGCCATTTGTTGAGGGTTTTTTTTGGTGTCTAATTCGCATATATATCACCATTGCCCTTGATTTTCTTGACTGTATATCTCTTAAATGTCAACATATACACGTGTGATTTAGTTTACGAAGATTTTTCATTGCCGAGAACCTCGATCAGAGAGTAAAAAAGGCTTAAGGTTAACAATGGTGTAAAATTAAAATGGGATATACCGGGCTAGGATTCGAGTTACAGGAACAAGGGCCAAACCAACCACCGAAGAATGGAATCGTCGAGCGAAAACACTTGGCAACCTCCTAGAAGCAGCTTTTCTTGCCACCAGACCTTTCTCCATCAATTAGGAATCTGATGCCGTCACTAAACACATTCCTTAAATTGTAGCCATTTGTTGAGTGTTTTTTTTTGTGTCTAATCCGCATATATATCACCATTGCCATTGATTTTCTTGACTGTATATCTCTTAAATGTCAACATATACACGTGTGATTTAGTTTACGAAGATTTTTCAATGCCGAGAAACTCGATCAGAGAGTAAAAAAGGCGTAAGGTTCACAATGGTGTAAAATTAAAATGGGATATACCGTGCTAGGATTCGAGTTACAGGAACAAGGGCCAAACCAACCACCCAAGAATGGAATCGTCGAGCGAAAACACTTGACACCCTCCTAGAAGCAGCTTTTCTTGCCACCAGACTTTTCTCCATCAATTAGGAGTCTGTTGCCGTCACTAAACACATTCCTTAAATTGTAGCCATTTGTTGAGTGTTTTTTTTGGTGTCTAATCCGCATATATATCACCATTGCCCTTGATTTTATTGACTGTATATCTCTTAAATGTCAATATATACACGTGTGATTTAGTTTACGAAGATTTTTCAATGCCGAGAACCTCGATTAGAGAGTAAAAAAGGCGTAAGTTTAACAATGGTGTAAAATTAAAATGGGATATACCGGGCTAGGATTCGAGTTACAGGAACAACGGCCAAACCAACCACCCAAGAATGGAATCGTCGAGCGAAAACACTTGACAACCTCCTAGAAGAAGCTTTTCTTGCCACCAGACCTTTCTCCATCAATTAGGAATCTGATGCCGTCAGTAAACACATTCCTTAAATTGTAGCCATTTGTTTATTTTTTTTTGTGTCTAATCCGCATATATATCACCATTGCCCTTGATTTTCTTGAATGTATATCTCTTAAATGTCAACATTTACACGTGTAATTTAGTGTACGAAGATTTATCAATGCCGAGAAGCTCGATCAGAGAGTAAAAAAGGTGTAAGGTTCACAATGGTGTAAAATTAAAATGGGATATATCGGGCTTGGATTCGAGTTACAGGAACAAGGGCCAAACCAACAACCCAAGAATGGAGTCGTCGAGCGAAAACACTTGACAACCTCCTAGAAGCAGCTTTTCTTGCCACCAGACCTTTCTCCATCAATTAGGAATCTGATGCCGTCACTAAACACATTCCTTAAATTGTAGCCATTTGTTGAGTGTTTTTTTTTGTGTCTAATCTGCATATATATCACCATTGCACTTGATTTTCTTGACTGTATATCTCTTAAATGTCAACATATACACGTGTGATTTACTTTACGAAGATTTTTCAATGCCCAGAACCTCGATCAGAGAGTAAAAAAGGCGTAAGGTTCACAATGGTGTAAAATTAAAATGGGATATACCGGGCTAGGATTCGAGTTACAGGAACAAGGGCCAAACCAACCACCCAAGAATGGAATCGTCGAGCGAAAACACTTGACAACCTCCTAGAAGCAGCTTTTCTTGCCACCAGACCTTTCTCCATCAATTAGGAATCTGATGCCATCACTAAACATATTCCTTAAATTGTAGCCATTTGTTGAGTGTTTTTTTTGGTGTCTAATCGGCATATATATCACCATTGCCCTTGATTTTCTTGACTGTATATCTATTAAATGTCAACATATACACGTGTGATTTAGTTTACGAAGATTTTTCATTGCCGAGAACCTCGATCATAGAGTGAAAAAGGCGTAAGGTTCACCATGGTGTAAAATTAAAATGGGATATACCGGGCTAGGATTCGAGTTATAGGAACAATGGCCAAACCAACCACCGTAGAATGGAATTGTCGTGCGAAAACACTTGACAACCACCTAGAAGCAGCTTTTCTTACCACCAGACCTTTCTCCATCATTTAGGAATCTGATGTCGTTACTAAAAACATTCCTTAAATTGTAGCCATTTGTTGAGTGTTTTTTTTGTGTGTCTATTTCGCATATATATCACCATTGCCCTTGATTTTCTTGACTGTATATCTCTTTAATGTTAACATATACACGTGTGATTTCGTTTACGAAGATTTTTCCATCCCGAGAACCTCGAGCAGAGAGTAAAAAAGGGGTAAGGTTCACAATGGTGTAAAATTTAAATGGGATATACCGGGCTAGGATTCGAGTTACAGGAACAAGGGCCAAACCAACCACCCAAGAATGGAATCGTCGAGCCAAAACACTTGACAACCTCCTAGAAGCAGCTTTTCTTGCCACCAGACCTTTCTCCATCAATTAGGAATCTGATGCCGTCACTAAACACATTCCTTAAATTGTAGCCATTTGTTGAGTGTTTTTTTTTGGTGTCTAATCCGCATATATATCACCATTGCCCTTGATTTTCTTGACTGTATATCTCTTAAATGTCAACATATACACGTGTGATTTAGTTTACGAAGATTTTTCAATGACGAGAACCTCGATCAGAGAGTAAAAAAGGCGTAAGGTTCACAATAGTGTAAAATTAAAATGGGATATACCGGGCTAGGATTCGAGTTACAGGAACAAGGGCCAAACCAACCACCCAAGAAGGAATCGTCGAGCGAAAACACTTGACAACCTCCTAGAAGCAGCTTTTCTTGCCACCAGACCTTTCTCCATCAATTAGGAATCTGATGCCGTCACTAAACACATTCCTTAAATTGTAGCCATTTGTTAAGTGTTTTTTTTTTGGTGTCTAATCCGCATATATATCACCATTGCCCTTGATTTTCTTAACTGTATATCTCTTAAATGTAAACATATACACGTGTGATTTAGTTTACAAAGATTTTTCAATGCCCAGAACCTCGGTCAGAGAGTAAAAAAGGCGTAAGGTTCACAATGGTGTAAAATTAAACGGGGATATACCGGGCTAGGATTTGAGATACAGGAACAAGGGACAAACCAACTACCCAAGAATGGAATCGTCGAGCGAAAACACTTGACAACCTCCTAGAAGTAGCTTTTCTTGCCACCAGACCTTTCTCCATCAATTAGGAATCTGATGCCGTCAGTAAACACATTCCTTAAATTGTAGCCATTTGTTGAGTGTTTTTTCTTGTGTCTAATCCGCATATATATCACCATTGCCCTTGATTTTCTTAACCGTATATCTCTTAAATATCAACATATACACGTGTGATTTAGTTTACGAAGATTTTTCAATGCCGAGAACCTCGATCAGAGAGTAAAAAAGGCGTAAGGTTCACAATGGTGTAAAATTAAAATGGGATATACCGGGCTAGGATTCGAGTTACAGGAACAAGGGCCAAACCAACCACCCAAGAATGGAATCGTCAAGCGAAAACACTTGACAACCTCCTAGAAGCAGGTTTTCTTGCCACCAGACCTTTCTCCATCAATTAGGAATTTGATGCCGTCACTAAACACAGTTCTTAAATTGTAGCCATTTATTGAGTGTTTTTTTTTTGTGTCTAATCCGCATATATATCACCATTGCCCTTGATTTTCTTGATTGTATATCTCTTAAATGGCAACATATACACGTGTGATTTAGTTTACGAAGATTTTTCAATGACGAGAATCTCGATCAGAGAGTAAAAAAGGCGTAAGGTTAACAATGGTGTAAAATTAAAATGGGATATACCGGGCTAGGATTCGAGTTACAGGAACAAGGGACAAACCAACCACCCAAGAATGCAATCGTCGAGCGAAAACACTTGACAACCTCCTAGAAGCAGCTTTTCTTGCCACCACCAAACCTTTCTCCATCAATTAGGAATCTGATGCCGTCACTAAACACATTCCTTTATTGTAGCCATTTGTTGAGTGTTTTTTTTTTTTGTGTCTAATCCACATATATATCACCATTGCCCTTGATTTTCTTGACTGTATATCTCTTAAATGTCAACATATACACGTGTGATTTAGTTTACGAAGATTTTTCAATGCCAAGTACCTCGATTAGAGAATAAAAAAGGCATAAGGTTCACAATGTTGTAAAATTAAAATGGGATATACCGGGCTAGGAATCGAGTTACAGGAACAAGCGCCAAACCCACCACCCAAGAATGGAATCGTCGAGCAAAAACACTTGATAACCTCCTAGAAGCAGCTTTTCTTGCCACCAGACCTTTCTCCATCAATTAGGAATCTGATGCCGTCACTAAACACATTCCTTAAATTGTAGCCATTTGTTTAGTGTTTTTTTGGTGTCTAATCTGCATATATATATCACCATTGCCCTTTATTTTCTTGACTGTATATCTCTTAAATGTCAACATATACACGAGTGATTTAGTTTACGAAGATTTTTCAATGCCCAGAACCTCGGTCAGAGAGTAAAAAAGGCGTAAGGTTCACAATGGTGAAAAATGGGATATACCGGGCTAGGATTCGAGATACAGGAACAAGGGACAAACCAACCACGCAAGAATGGAATCGTCAAAGGAAAACACTTGACAACCTCCTAGAAGCAGCTTTTCTTGCCACCAGACCTTTCTCCATCAATTAGGAATCTGATGCCGTCACTAAACACATTCCTTAAATTGTAGCCATTTGTTGAGTGTTTTTTTTTTGGTGTCTAATCCGCATATATATCACCATTGCCCTTGATTTTCTTAACTGTATATCTCTTAAATGTAAACATATACACGTGTGATTTAGTTTACAAAGATTTTGCAATGCCCAGAACCTCGGTCAGAGAGTAAAAAAGGCGTAAGGTTCACAATGGTGTAAAATTAAACGGGGATATACCGGGCTAGGATTCGAGTTACATGAACAAGGGACAAACCAACCACCCAAGAATGGAATCGTCGAGCGAAAACACTTGACAACCTCCTAGAAGCAGCTTTTCTTGCCACCAGACCTTTCTCGATCAATTAGGAATCTGATGCCGTCGCTAAACACATTCCTTAAATTGTAGCCATTTATTGAGTGTTTTTTTTTGTGTCTAATCCGCATATATATCACCATTGCCC
Organism: Helianthus tuberosus; assembly: GCA_030545235.1. Taxonomy (NCBI): domain Eukaryota; kingdom Viridiplantae; phylum Streptophyta; class Magnoliopsida; order Asterales; family Asteraceae; genus Helianthus; species Helianthus tuberosus. The sequence continues at coordinate 173,545 of CM060415.1, forward strand.
TTGATTTTCTTGATTGTATATCTCTTAAATGTCAACATATACACGTGTGATTTAGTTTACGAAGATTTTTCAATACCGAGAATCTCGATCAGAGATTAAAAAAGGCGTAAGGTTAACAATGGTGTAAAATTAAAATGAGATATACCGGACTAGGATTCGAGTTACAGGAACAACGGCCAAACCAACCACCCAAGAATGCAATCATCGAGCGAAAACACTTGACAAACTCCTAGAAGCAGCTTTTCTTGCCACCACCAGCCCTTTCTCCATCAACCAGGAATCTGATGCCGTCACTAAACACATTACTTTAATTGTAGCCATTTGTGGAGTGTTTTTTTTGGTGTCTAATCCACATATATATCACCATTGCCCTTGATTTTCTTGACTGTATATCTCTTAAATGTCAACATATACACGTGTGATTTAGTTTACGAAGATTTTTCAATGCCGAGAACCTCGATTAGAAAGTAAAAAAGGCGTAAGGTTCACAATGTTGTAAAATTAAAATGGGATATAACGGGCTAGGATTCGAGTTACAGGAACAAGGGCCAAACCCACCACCCAAGAATGGAATCATCGAGTGAAAACACTTGACAACCTCCTAGAAGCGGCTTTTCTTACCACCAGACCTTTCTACATCAATTAAGAATCTGATGCCGTCACTAAACACATTCCTTAAATTGTAGCCATTTGTTGAGTGTTTTTTTGGTGTCTAATCCGCATATATATATCACCATTGCCCTTCATTTTCTAGACTGTATATCTCTTAAATGTCAACATATACATGAGTGATTTAGTTTACGAAGATTTTTCAATGCCCAGAACCTCGGTCAGAGAGTAAAAAAGGCGTAAGGTTCACAATGGTGAAAAATGGGATATACCGGGCCAGGATTCGAGATACAGGAACAAGGGACAAACCAACCACGCAAGAATGGAATCGTCAAGCGAAAACTTGACAACCTCCTAGAAGCAGCTTTTCTTGCCACCAGACCTTTCGCCATCAATTAGGAATCTGATGCCGTCACTAAACACATTCCTTAAATTGTAGCCATTTGTTGAGTGTTTTTTTTTGGTGTCTAATCCGCATATATATCACCATTGCCCTTGATTTTGTCGACTGTATATCTCTTAAATGTCAACATATACACGTGTGATTTAGTTTACGAAGATTTTTCATTGCCGAGAACCTCGATCAGAGAGTAAAAAAGGCGTAAGGTTAACAATGGTGTAAAATTAAAATGAGATATACCGGACTAGGATTCGAGTTACAGGAACAACGGCCAAACCAACCAACCAAGAATGCAATCATCGAGCGAAAACACTTGACAACCTCCTAGAAGCAGCTTTTCTTGCCACCACCAGCCCTTTCTCCATCAACCAGGAATCTGATGCCGTCACTAAACACATTTCTTTAATTGTAGCCATTTGTTGAGTGTTTTTTTGGTGTCTAATACACATATATATCACCATTGCCCTTGATTTTCTTGACTGTATATCTCTTAAATGTCAACATATACACGTGTGATTTAGTTTACGAAGATTTTTCAATGCCGAGAACCTCGATTAGAAAGTAAAAAAGGCGTAAGGTTCACAATGTTGTAAAATTAAAATGGGATATACCGGGCTAGGATTCGAGTTACAGGAACAAGGGCCAAACCCACCACCCAAGAGTGGAATCGTCGAGCGAAAACACTTGACAACCTCCTAGAAGCAGTTTTTCTTACCACCAGACCTTTCTACATCAATTAAGAATCTGATGCCGTCACTAAACACATTCCATAAATTGTAGCCATTTGTTGAGTGTTTTTTTTTGGTGTCTAATCCGTATATATATCACCATTGCCCTTGATTTTCTTGACTGTATATCTCTTAAATATCAACATATACACGTGTGATTTAGTTTACGAAGATTTTTCAATGCCGAGAACCTCGATTAGAGAGTAAAAAAGGCGTAAGGTTCACAATGTTGTAAAATTAAAATGGGATATAACGGGCTAGGATTCGAGTTACAGGAACAAGGGCCAAACCAACCACCCAAGAATGGAATCGTCGAGCGAAAACACTTGACAACCTCCTAGAAGCAGCTTTTCTTACCACCAGACCTTTCTACATCAATTTAGAATCTGATGCCGTCACTAAACACATTCCCTAAATTGTAGCCATTTGTTGAGTGTTTTTTTTTTGGTGTCTAATCCACATATATATCACCATTGCCCTTGATTTTCTTAACCGTATATCTCTTAAATATCAACATATACACGTGTGATTTAGTTTACGAAGATTTTTCAATGCCGAGAACCTCGACCAGAGAGTAAAAAAGGCGTAAGGTTCACAATGGTGTAAAATTAAAATGGGATATACCGGGCTAAGATTCGAGTTACAGGAACAAGAGCCAAACCAACCACCCAAGAATGGAATCGTCAAGCGAAAACACTTGACAACCTCCTAGAAGCAGCTTTTCTTGTCACCAGACCTTTCTCCATCAATTAGGAATCTGATGCCGTCACTAAACACATTCCTTTAATTGTAGCCATTTGTTGAGTGTTTTTTTGGTGTCTAATCCGCATATATATTACCATTGCCCTTGATTTTCTTGACTGTATATCTTTTAAATATCAACATATACACGTGTGATTTAGTTTACGAAGATTTTTCAATGCCGAGAACCTCGATCAGAGAGTAAAAAAGGCGTAACTTTCACAATGGTGTAAAATTAAAATGGGATATACCGGGCTTGGATTTGAGTTACAGGAACAACGGCCAAACCAACCACCCAAGAATAGAATCGTCGAGTGAAAACACTTGACAACCTCCTAGAAGCAGCTTTTCTTGCCACCAGACCTTTCTCCATCAATTAGGAATCTGATGCCGTCACTAAACACATTCCTTTAATTGTAGCCATTTGTTGAGTTTTTTTTTTGGTGTCTAATACACATATATATCACCATTGCCCTTGATTTTCTTGACTGTATATCTCTTAAATGTCAACATATACACGTGTGATTTAGTTTACGAAGATTTTTCAATGCCGAGAACCTCGATTAGAAAGTAAAAAAGGCGTAAGGTTCACAATGGTGTAAAATTAAAATGGGATATACCGGGCTAGGATTCGAGTTACAGGAACAAGGGCCAAACCCACCACCCAAGAATGGAATCGTCGAGCGAAAACACTTGAGAACCTCCTAGAAGCAGCTTTTCTTACCACCAGACCTTTCTACATCAATTAAGAATCTGATGCCGTCACTAATAACATTCCTTAAATTGTAGCCATTTGTTGAGTGTTTTTTTTGGTGTCTAATCCACATATATATCACCATTGCCCTTGATTTTCTTGACTGTATATCTCTTAAATGTCAACATATACACGTGTGATTTAGTTTATGAAGATTTTTCAATGCCGAGAACCTCGATTCGAGAGTAAAAAAGGCGTAAGGTTCACAATGTTGTAAAATTAAAATGGGATATAACGGGCTAGGATTCGAGTTACAGGAACAAGGGCCAAACCAACCACCCAAGAATGGAATCGTCGAGCGAAAACACTTGACAACCTCCTAGAAACAGCTTTTCTTGCCACCACCAGGCCTTTCTCCATCAATTAGGAATCTGATGCCGTCACTAAACACATTCCTTTAATTGTAGCCATTTGTTGAGTGTTTTTTTTTGTGTCTAATCCGCATATATATTACCATTGCCCTTGATTTTCTTGACTGTATATCTTATAAATATCAACATATACACGTGTGATTTAGTTTACGAAGATTTTTCAATGCCGAGAACCTCGATCAGAGAGTAAAAAAGGCGTAAGGTTCACAATGGTGTAAAATTAAAATGGGATATACCGGGCTTGTATTTGAGTTACAGAAACAAGGGCCTAACCAACCACCCAAGAATGGAATCGTCGAGCGAAAACACTTGACAATCTCCTAGAAGCAGCTTTTCTTGCCACCAGACCTTTCTCCATCAATTAGGAATCTGATGCCGTCACTAAACACATTCCTTAAATTGTAGCCATTTGTTGAGTGTTTTTTTTGGTATCCAATCCGCATATATATCACCATTGCTCTTAATTTTCTTGAATGTATATCTCTTAAATATCAACATATACACGTGTGATTTAGTTTACGAAGATTTTTCAATGCCGAGAAACTCGATCAGAGAGTAAAAAAGGCGTAGGGTTCACAATGGTGTAAAATTAAAATGGTATATATCGGGCTAAAATTCGAGTTACAGGAACAAGGGCCAAACCAACCACCCAAGAATGGAATCGTCGAGCGAAAACACTTGACAACCTCCTTGAAGCAGCTTTTCTTGCCACCAGACCTTTCTCCATCAATTAGGAATCTGATGCCGTTACTAAACACATTCCTTAAATTGTAGCCATTTGTTGAGTGTTTTTTTGGTGTCTAATCCGCATATATATCACCATTGCCCTTGATTTTCTTGACTGTATATCTCTTAAATGTCAACATATACACGTGTGATTTAGTTTACAAAGATTTTTCAATGCCCAGAACCTCAGTCAGAGAGTAAAAAAGGCGTAAGGTTCACAATGGTGTAAAATGGGATATACCGGGCTAGGATTCGAGATACAGGAACAAGGGACAAACCAACCACGCAAGAATAGAATCGTCAAGCGAAAACACTTGACAACCTCCTAGAAGCAGCTTTTCTTGCCACCAGACCTTTCTCCATAAATTAGGAATCTGATGCCGTCACTAAACACATTCCTTAAATTGTAGCCATTTGTTGAGTGTTTTTTTTGTGTCTAATCCGCATATATATCACCATTGCCCTTGATTTTCTTAACAGTATATCTCTTAAATGTCAACATATACACGTGTGATTTAGTTTACGAAGATTTTTCATTGCCGAGAATCTCGACCAGAGAGTAAAAAAGACGTAAGGTTAACAATGGTGTAAAATTAAAATACGATATACTGGGCTAGGATTCGAGTTACAGGAACAAGGGCCAAACCAAACACCCAAGAATGGAATTGTTGAGTGAAAACACTTGACAACCTCCTAGAAGCAGCTTTTCTTGCCACCAGACCTTTCTCCATCAATTAGAAATCTGATGCCGTCACTAAACACATTCCTTAAATTGTAGCCATTTATTGAGTGTTTTTTTTGTGTCTAATCCGCATATATATCACCATTGCCCTTGATTTTCTTGATTGTATATCTCTTAAATGTCAACATATACACGTGTGATTTAGTTTACGAAGATTTTTCAATGCCGAGAATCTCGATCAGAGAGTAAAAAAGGCGTAAGGTTAACAATGGTGTAAAATTAAAATGGGATATACCGGGCTTGGATTCGAGTTACAGGAACAAGGGCCAAACTAACCACCCAAGAATGCAATCGTCGAGCGAAAACACTTGACAACCTCCTAGAAGCAACTTTCTTGCCACCAGACCTTTCTCCATCAATTAGGAATCTGATGCCGTCACTAAACACATTCCTTTAATTGTATCCATTTGTTGAGTTTTTTTTTGTGTCTAATCCACATATATATCACCATTGCCCTTGATTTTCTTGACTGTATATCTCTTAAATGTCAACATATACACGTGTGATTTAGTTTACGAAGATTTTTCAATGCCGAGAACCTCGATCAGAGAGTAAAAAAGGCGTAAGGTTCACAATGGTGTAAAATTAAAATGGGATATACTGGGCTAGGATTCGAGTTACAGGAACAAGGGCCAAACCAACCATCCAAGAATGGAATCGTCGAGCCAAAACACTTGACAACCTCCTAGAAGCATCTTTTCTTGCCACCAGACCTTTGTCCATCAATTAGGAATCTGATGCCGTCACTAAACACATTCCTTAAATTGTTGCCATTTGTTGAGTGTTTTTTTTTTGTGTCTAATCCGCATATATATCACCATTGCCCTTGATTTTCTTAACTGTATATCTCTTAAATGTCAACATATTCACGTGTGATTTAGTTTACGAACATTTTTCAATGACGAGAACCTCGATCAGAGAGTAAAAAAGGCGTACGGTTCACAATGGTGTAAAATTAAAATGGGATATACCGGGCTAGGATTCAAGTTACAGGAACAAGGGCCAAACCAACCACCCAAGAATGGAATCGTCGAGCGAAAACACTTGACAACCTCCTAGAAGCAGCTTTTCTTGCCACCAGACCTTTCTCCATCAATTAGGAATCTGATGCCGTCACTAAACACATTCCTTAAATTGTAGCCATTTGTTTAGTGTTTTTTTGGTGTCTAATCCGCATATATATCACCATTGCCCTTGATTTTCTTGACTGTATATCTCTTAAATGTCAACATATACACGTGTGATTTAGTTTACGAAGATTTTTCAATGCCGAGAAACTCGATCACAGAGTAAAAAAGGCGTAAGGTTCACAATGGTGTAAAATTAAAATGGGATATACCGGGTAGGATTCGAGTTACAGGAACAAGGGCCAAACCAACCACCCAAGAATGGAATCGTCGAGCGAAAACACTTGGCAACCTCCTAGAAGCAGCTTTTCTTGCTAGCTTAAAATATAGCCATTTGTTGAGTGTTTTTTTTGGTGTCAAATCCGCATATATATCACCATTGCCCTTGATTTTTGTAGGTCCCCTTGACGTATGGATCTTTCACAGAATTGTCAATCTAATCAAGAGTGCGGAATCCTCTTGATCAGAATATAGCACAATGAGTAGAAACAGAAATCAACAATTCACTTTTAAACCGGATCTTTATTGATTATCTATCAAACTGATTACAATCAATCAAGATCCCTAACCAACTCCAAATTCGTCCAAGCCTAAGCACTCTCACGAATTCTCTCTAAAATCTGTTTTGGCTGATTAACCTAAACCCTAAAGCAAAGCCTTGTTTATATAACACAAGGTTGCTACTTGGGCTTGGTTAAACATCATGGACTGCGAATTGGACAGGCCCAATTCGCCCCCACACACCCAATTCGATGGGTTTTGTTAGCCCAAACATTACAACTAACTATTACAAAGCTAAACCGGCTAACTGTTTATCGTTTAACTAATTACAAGATATCTAAAGACCAAATCTAAGCTGTTGTCACAAACATGCACCAACAAACTCCCCCTTGACAATAGCTTCATAAAATAACTTTGTCTTCAGTCATCTTGCAATCTTCATGTAGTCTTGCACTGTCTTTGGTCTTTGGATAGCTTCAGCTTCAATAGCTTCTGTCAGCAACAGACTCCCCCTAAGCTGATGCATCCAATCACCAAATCTTCAAAACTTTAGCGTTTGAGTAAACTCCAGTTCAGCATATGAATAGCAATCTTCAATCTCTTCAACTTTGTTTGCAATGTAGAAAGGAGGTTCTACCATGCATCCAATCAAACTCTCATCTTCACAGCAACTCAACACTGCAACTTCTCAGCAACACAGCAACTTCTCAGCAACATACTGCTTCAATCTGTATACTATAAAACAAACATCTCGAGAAACCATAAGAATTTTTCAACACAGTTAAATAAATTATTATTTTTCAAGAGATAGTTAAACTGTATCACAGATTAAGCATTTTCAACTTATCACCAACACGTAAAACTTTTTAATCACACACCCTATAACCCGCATGATTTAAAATTTTGAACTCACTTTCTAACACTGTCTCCCCCTATCAGTAACAATTCCTCCAAGAATAACAGTTTTCCGTACGTTAAGAATTTTAAACAGAAAAAGACACTATTTTTGGATTTTTATATTTTTCTGAAAGCAAGTAAATAACAAAAGCAATAAACACTCTATTTTTTTGTGAGAATCACTGGTAAGAAGATCATATCAGCACAATAAAACTGTTTCACACAATTAGATAATGTTTTATGTAATTGTTCGTGAAAAGCAGTCCAAGACGATTACCAGTATGTTTGTCCACTTAAACAAAATGCATGAACATTTCTAGTACCATTACCATATGATACGTTAAGGTAATTTTAATTTCTGAAATATTAGCGTATCCCACAACAGGATATACCCCCGCGATCAAGGTATGCACAGAGATTCATCGTAGTAGGCGAGTATACTGATGTCATCCTTTAAGATATCCTGACAGTGCCTAGGTCTGCATATATTCTGTTTTATCATGTTTTGATTGCTTAACAATGAACACCCAAATAAATACTAATCAAATCCTGGAAATATAAACAACACACTCTATCATGCACGTATCTTCCCTACCACATATTTCACAAGTCCAATCCAGATTTCTGAAATCTTAACTGGGAATAGGTTGAGAAGAGAACAGAATAGATCTTTAGCAGAGATGGTATAATATACAGATCAAATGAGTTTTTCTCAGTTTGATATAGGTTTATTGGGTTTCTTTTGGGCACTTGAGGGCCTCTTTTGGGTGTATTAGATCTATAGCGCGACAACGTACAGCTAGGTCAGCATGTATCAGGATGCAGCAGAAGCTGTCGTTGCCTAGCACCTCCAGGTCAGCATATATCTGGATGCAGCAGAGGAGGTACACGACTTTTTTCAGAGAAGATTTCAGAATCAGATCAAAATTGTGTGTATCGGGACAACATACAGACATTCAAATAGAAATGAGCTAATTCCAAGTGACTTTCTTTCCTGGGGTCATGTACAATTTTAGTTCTGAACAGAAGGACAGTCAAGATAACCCCAGATGAAATAACAGTATAAAGACCCAAAACTTCAGATTTTGGCAATCTATCAACGCAAGATTTAAGGTCATTAAACCATACACCACTGATGTGTTCCCCACTCATACTCAGTTTGTTTATGTTTATATCACATTGGTAAGTTGATTATTTCATGCTTTTTGCCTACTGGTACATCATATGATGAAGCTGCTATCACACTTTAAGCAATTTAATTTCAGTTTCAGTGTGACAGTCTAACTGGCCGATGTACTATCATTTCTTCTGTTTCACACAGTAATAACTCCTTTTTTATTTTCTTTTTTTTATGATTTTAATTTTTCAATGTTTTTGTATTTTTTATTTTTAAGAAAAGCAGTAAACTATTTACAAAATTCTTATGAAAAAGCCAGTTATTCAGGATTCCTCATCCCGTTGAGTTCGACTAAATGTTCAAAGCGAGCCCTGTCAAAAGCTTTAGTATAAAGATCTGCCAGATTATCTTCTGTGTCAACTCGATGTAATTCAATTAGTCGCTTTTCAGCACAATCCCGTATAAAATGATGACGTATGTCAATATGTTTTGTGCGACTATGTTTCACGGGATTATTAGTTATTGAAATTGTGGCATTATTGTCTATCATAGTAGGAGTACGAGTGAAATCCAAACCGTAATCGCGCATTTGCTGTTGTATCCAGAGAACCTGAGAACAGCAGCTACCCGCAGCAATATATTCAGCTTCACAAGTAGAGGTAGACACACAAGATTGCTTCTTGCATTGCCAAGACACAATCCTGCCTCCTAAGAACTGACAACCACCTGTTGTAGACTTTCTGTTCGACTTGCATCCCCCAAAGTCTGAGTCAGTGTAAGCGACAAAATTCATATCACTATCAGCTGGATACCACAACCCAAGTTTAGGTTTCCCCTTCAAGTAACGAAGAATACGCTTCACTGCTTTCATGTGTGACTCTTTTGGATTAGCCTGATATCTGGCACACAAGAATACATCAAACATGATGTCGGGTCTTGAAGCAGTCAAGTACATCAGAGAACCAATCATTGCCCTGTATTGAGTTGGATCAACGTCTTCAGTACTTTTGTGATCTGGGCCAAGAATGTGATTTTCGCAAATGGGTGTGTTGAAAGTAGAGCAATCATTCATTTTGAACCGACTCAAAATGTCATACACATACTTTGTTTGATGAATAAACATCCCATCCTCCTTCTGTTCAACTTGTAATCCCAGAAAGTAAGATAGCTCACCCATAGCGCTCATTTCGAACTTGCTCTTCATCACCTGCTCGAACTCTTTACACATGTTTTCATCAGATGACCCAAAGATGATGTCATCCACGTACACCTGTACTAGCAGAAAATCTTCCTTCTTCCTCTTGATGAACAGTGTACTGTCAATCTGACCTCTTTCAAAACCATTCTTGATCAGATGTGTAGACAGTGTCTCGTACCACGCCCTGGGAGCTTGATGTAATCCATACAAAGCCTTATCAAGTTTGTACACCCGATCTGGATAATCTGGAACAACGAACCCATCTGGTTGTGAGACATACACCACTTCTTGGACTTTCCCGTAAAGAAACGCACTCTTCACGTCCAGTTGGGAAACTTTGAAGCCCTTGAATGTTGCGAAAGCTAGAAACAAACGAATTGCTTCCAACCTTGCCACTGGTGCAAACACCTCATTGTAATCAATCCCTTCCTGCTGATTGAAACCTTTTACCACCAATCGAGCCTTGTTTCGCGTCACTATCCCTCTGTCATCCTTCTTGCACTTAAACACCCACTTAGTGCCACTTTCTCTTTCACCTTTAGGAAGGTCAACTAACTCCCAAACCTTCAACTTCGCAAACTGGGCCAATTCCTCTTGCATAGCCTCAACCCATGAATTGTCTTTAAGAGCCATATGAATGTTTTTAAGCTCCTCTTGGGAAATAAAGCAGCTATACAAGCACTCGTTCACAATCCCAGTTTTCTCAATCGAAACAAATAAGCCAGAATTCGCTGCTATGCTTCTTCTCGTCTGAACACCTGCAGTAGGATCTCCAAGTATCATTTCAACTGCATGATCTCTATTTGCTCGTGTAGTAGCAACGGTATCCACTTCTAAGTTGTCACCCAGGTTTGATCCAACCTCCCCCTGAATGTTCTGATTTGCAAATGGATTAATGAAATCCTCCCCCTCAATGGGTTCAGAGTCACTATCGCTTGAATCAGGATCAGCAGCACCTTGGGAAGTTTCTGGAGCATCTGTCATATCAACATTCGATCTAGGCATGAACTCGCCTTCATCGTCTCCACCAATCACTGCTTGAATCAACTGAGAATCATCTGCATTTGGAAACTCAGGAATATTAAATGATTTAAAAGTGCTTTCATAATCATATAATATAGCAGGACCACTCGTTGATTGTTGAGGTTTGTATGAAGTAATTTCCACATTAAACACAACCTCAATTTTACCAGTTGTTAGATTAAAAACCCTTTTATTCGGTGCGCCAGGTATGTAACCTAGAAAGTAGCCTTCGTCAGCCACCTCACCGAATTTTTGTTTATCTTTATTACGCACAATGGTGCAGGGTAATCCAAATGGTTCAAAGCCTTCTAAGTTTGGTTTCTTGTTAAACATCAATTCATGACAAGTTTTATTAAAACGTTTAACAGTCAAAACTTTGTTTAGGACGTAGCAAGCTGTATTCACAGCTTCTCCCCAGAAAAGAACTGGTAGCTTTGAATCTGAAAGCATCGTCCTAGCGGCTTCAATCAACGTCCTGTTTTTCCTCTCAGCAACTCCATTTTGTTGAGGTGTATAAGGAGTGGAATATTGATGTTCAATTCCCTTGCGAAGACAATAGAGATCCAGAATGCGATTCTTGAACTCCGTGCCATTATCACTCGTTATCCTCTTGATCCTAGCATCATGAACGTTTTCCAATTTCGTAAAACGATCTATCAGCATCTCTGCCGTCTCATCTTTTGTACCTAAAAAGAAAACCCATGAATAATGTGAGTAATCATCTGTGACAACTAAACAATAGTACTTTCCACCTATGCTCCTTACGTTCACTGGACCGAATAAATCCATGTGAAGTAATTCATAAGGGGCATCTATGGAATTTACTGTTTTAGACTTATGAGGTTTCTTGTGTTGTTTTCCCTTTTGACATGGAAGACATTTATCTTCCACTTGAAACCTCTGCATTGGAACCCCTTTCACTAGCTCATTTTTAACAAGGTAATTCATTTTTCGATAGTGAATATGGGCCATGCGTCTGTGCCACAACATCGATTCAGCTTCAGATGCTTTTGATAGTAAACACGCCACCACAGCATTTGGATCCTTAGCACCCATGTCCATGACATAAGTATCATTTCTCCTTGGCGCTCGCATCACTATCCAATCGTCCGGAATCTTCAAACCTGGTTTCAACACTAATGCTTCATTCTTGGTAAAATGGACCGAGTGACCCTTGTCGCAGACTTGTGACACGCTCATCAGATTGTGTTTAAGCTGCTCCACATAGTTCACTTTGTCCAAAGTGATCTTCCCATTCGTCACTTTTCCTCGTCCCGTAATTCTACCACCTTTAGCACCCGCAAAATTCACCTTTCCACCATCATAATCTTCAAATTCAGTCAACAATCTCGCATCCCCCGTCATGTGCCTGGAGCAACCACTATCAACATACCATAAGTTGATAATCCTCCTTAGCAGCTCCTGCACACACCAACCAAGAAATTAGTTAGATTGGGGGACCCAAGCCTTAATGGTCTTGGGTCGTCCAAATTCACCAACCACTGGAACATACATCCAATATCCATTACTCCTAACTGGAGTCTTGGATCTCAGACCTGTTGATGGAATTTGATTTTGATTTCCATAAGGTCTATGGTCCTGAGGGTTCCTATATGTGTTTGGACTATTTGACCTTTGAAAATTTTGATTTTGATTCCAAGAAGTATTATTGTTGTAATTTATAAAGCCATTGTTATAAATAGTTCGACCACCATTATTTTGGTATCGATTTTGATATTGACCTTGACTTCTGAAATTATTAGAATTAAAATTGTTCATTCTTGGTGAACTGCTTCTAGGTCTCTCGTATCTGCCTGGTGGAGATCTAGGCTGAAATCTAGGTTGATTTCTTTGAAAACGTGGAACTTGTGGAGTTCCTTTTTCAGCCTTATCTACACCAACAGCAACATTTTCTGGTTGCTTAGCAGCAGATTTCTTTGGAGAATTCGCAACTTTCTCCTCATTATCACCTATCTTCTCAGGTGATTTCTCTTTCTTTCTCTCACTCACTTGTGCTTCACTCTTTTTGTTAGGACAGCAGCTAGCTACATGTCCCTTGGTGTGACATTTGAAGCACGATGTCTTTTTCGAAGACTTCTTCTCAGAAGCCTTTGAACTAGATTCGGGATTTGATGATGATTCCTTAGAAGGATTTTGTTCGATTTGCTTAGTTTCAGAATTTTCTATGTTCTTGTTTTTAGCAAACTCTACATTAGATTCGTTTTCAATAACAGCTGTTTCATCTTTCATGTCACTTCCTTGAACAAAATTAACACTTTTAACAAAAGTTGGATTTTTATTCTTAGGATGTGATGTGTTCTTTTTCAAAACAGGTTTGATGTTATTATCCTTCTTAGCATCAGCACTCTCAAAAACATTTCCTTGACGTGACGTGGAACTACTTGGTGATGTTGACCCAAAGTCCATGAGCTCATCTTCATCAGGCAAGAAAGAATAGTCATGACTAACAGGAGGTGGAACTTCATTGAAACCATGAAATCCCACACTGGTTTTGTCATTACTTTTCTTCAAGCCACCCATCATATGTTTCATAACAAAAGTAGAGTCCCTGAATTGACCTAATTTCTTTTCAAGTTCAACAATTTTGAGTTGTGCATCTGACAACTCTTTGCATTTTTCAGAAATCTCTTTTGTTTTCTCAGCCATCATTTCATGAGCTAAGTCTATGACTTGAAGTTTTTCATTTAGTTTGCAGGTTAAAGAGTCAATTTTACTTTCATAACCTTTTATTTTCTTCAAGTATGAGGATTCATTTCTTTTAGCAAAAAAGTTTGCTTCTTTTATGTTAGACATCTCGCCCACCAGACTTTGGTTTTGTGTTGACAACCTGTCAACCTCACCCTGTAGTTCACGACATTTTAAACACATAGAATTAGACTTTACCTCTCCTGTTTGTTTATCAAGGTTGGCCATTAGAGCTGCAAGTTGAGCTTCCATTCTCGTGTATTTAGCATCCTTTTCTTCAGCTTCCCTTTCATGGTCAGACTTTTGCTTTTCCTCTTCAGCAACAGTTGTCTGATCATTCTTCTCTTCTGCAGCTTTACTCTCTATCTTGACCTCTGCCTCAGCATCCACTTTTGCTTCAGCATCTTCCACAGTAGCTTCACCATCATCAACTGGAGTTATCTCTGCCATGAATGCCTGAGTGACATTGTCATCATTTTCCAAGTGAACACTCCAGTCATATGAACGTTCTCTAGCTGTAGAGATCAGCGCTCTCGAGTTAGAGTTGTTTGATGCATTCCTATAGTTTGAACTCTGACTCGAAGTATCCTGCTTTTGTTTTTGACATTCCCTGGCGAAATGCCCATAACTTTGACAGTTGAAGCATCTCACTTTGGTCTTATCAAAACCAACAGTCTTTCCTATAAACTTCCTTCCTATTCGGTTCATAAATCTCTTCACTCGTCTAGTAATCATGGCCATTTGCCACTGCAAGTCCATATCTTCAAGATCATCAGGGTCAATCTGATCATAGTCTTCATCTAAAGTAGCAGGATCAGATATCTTCCCCTGGATGTAGTTCTCATAGGAAGCAACGAATGAAGCAAGTAGAGCAAGATGTTCTTCAGCAGACTTCACACTCATAGGCATCGACTTAACACCACTACTCTGCTTAGAAGCTGATGTTTTCTTGGCTCCTGTTGATCCTCCTGAAGCAGCTACAAAACACACATCACCATCCTCATTCACTGTGACCTGCTCATTTTCACACGATAGAAACGCAGTAGCAGAGTCGCTAGAAGCGTTGTGAGATGAAGAAGATGTAAGCCCATTGTAAATCGCTGGATCTTGAACCTGATCATATCCAGTGTCTTTCTTCTTCATACTGAGCTCATAAGCTCTCAGCTTGCCAACTACTTCTTCAAGCTCTTTTGTCTCATAATCTGCTTCTCCCTTGATCATGAGAGTGTAAATATCCCACTTGGTAGGTAAGGCATCTAGCAGCTTGTCATTCTTTTCAACGTCAGTATAGCACTCTATCTCATAATTATCCATTTCTGACATCAGATGGTAGTATCGAGTGATGATATCCTCAAGTGACTCATGTTTCATGAACTTGAAAACAGCAAACTGCTTCTTCAGTAGATCAACTTTGTTTTTCTTAACATCTTCATTTCCCGCATATCTTTTCTTTAATGCATCCCACATATCCTTTGAGTTTGTGTACTTCTTGAAAGTATGCTTGATTCTATCAGGTAAGGACATTTTGATTGCTGCCAAGGCTCTCTTCTCAGCCTCATACATCTTTTTATCAGCATCTTCCATGTTCACATAGGCAGTTCTTCGTGGTCTGCCCTCAAAGTCGTGTGTTGGGTTTGTGTACCCATCTTCAATGCATATCCACATGCGAGTGTCCTGATATTCAATGAAGGATTGAAAACGATCCTTCCATGTCAAGTAATTTTCCACCTTCATCATCTTAGGTGGTTTGTTGGTAGTGCCAACCTCATGCTCTATTCTCAAAAGCTCATTCAAACTAGACATGTTCGACATTTTTAACGTAACAGACTGATAAAACCGTACAAAATTTTTCCGAAAACAGTGGTTACCAAATTACACCGTTAGAATCGTCTCGAAAAGACGAATCCAATGATATCTAATGTCAAAAACCGAATTCGGGATTTTCCAGAGTCTTTTTTTTTCCTAAAAATACGAGGAATTTAACGGTGCAGACGGTTCTGTCAAACGAGCTATGGATCAATTTCTATTTTCGAAAACGTGAATCTTTTGTTACACTTGCCAGAAAATATTCCACCCTTTTAAATTTGCTGCTAAATTCGCTAGCTAGTCAATATTAATTTCGCTAGCCTAGTTTGCAGGTTATTTCGCTGATCAAGTTCACAAGTTCGCAGGTCAAATTCGCTGTTCAAGTTCGCTAGACAAATTCGCTGGTCTAATTTCGCTGTTACAACGGCCAGTAAATTCGTCGTGAACCGTAATAATTTCGCTGAGGAAAATTATACGGTTACCAAAGTCGCCTTTGGATTTTAACTTCGCCGATCAGTTCGCTGGTCTGTTAATTTCGCAGGTCTGTAAATATGGAAATTCAATCTTCTCGAAAATTTTGATGATTTTCTGGATTCTATCAACAACTTCTGCAGAATCGAAACAGCAAAATCAGCAACCTTTTCACCCAAATTCGATGAACTTGATGAAGAAACCAAGAACAATCTTCGAATTTCAGCCAAAAATTTTCCAGAATAAACAAACAAATGTCCTGCAAACCTGCAAATCAGCAAACAAACAAACCAGAATATCAAAACAGCCAATAAATTTTGAAAATTTTTATCAAAACAGCCAAGAATTCCGAAAATTTTATCAAACAAACAGAAAAATTTCGAAGATTTCAAAAATTAAAAAAAAAACTCCCTGTTTCTGCAGAACACAATTCTGAACCAAGCCTTCAAGAGCCTAATGCTCTGATACCAATTGTAGGTCCCCTTGACGTATGGATCTTTCACATAATTGTCAATCTAATCAAGAGTGCGGAATCCTCTTGATCAGAATATAGCAGAATGAGTAGAAACAGAAATCAGCAATTCACTTTTAAACCGGATCTTTATTGATTATCTATCAAACTGATTACAATCAATCAAGATCCCTAACCAACTCCAAATTCGTCCAAGCCTAAGCACTCACACGAATTCTCTCTAAAATCTGTTTTGGCTGATTAACCTAAACCCTAAAGCAAAGCCTTGTTTATATAACACAAGGTTGCTACTTGGGCTTGGTTAAATATCATGGACTGCGAATTGGACAGGCCCAATTCGCCCCCACATACCCAATTCGTTGGGTTTTGTTAGCCCAAACATTACAACTAACTATTACAAAGCTAAACCCGCTAACTGTTTATCGTTTAACTAATTACAAGATATCCAAAGACCAAATCCAAGCTGTTGTCACAAACATGCACCAACAATTTTCTTGACTGTATATCTCTTAAATGTCAACATATACACGTGTGATTTAGTTTTTGAAGATTTTTCAATACGGAGAACCTCGATCAGAGAGTAAAAAAGGCGTAAGGTTCACAATGGTGTAAAATTAAAATGGGATATACCGGGCTAGGATTCGAGTTACAGGATCAAGGGCCAAACCAACCACCCAAGAATGGAATCGTGGAGCGAAAATGTAGGACCGGTTTCGGACCCGAACGAGTCGATCAGAGGCGTTCTCCTATGTTTCAGGTGCGGAATTACAAGAAACAAAGGTAGAAATAGCTTTAAAACACTGTTTGATTGATTGAATGACAATTACAGCTCAAATCTCACACCGGCAGCACTTCGGCGTAGTTGTCAAGAGTATCCTTATGATTTCGCTCAAGAGGTCACCTATATATAGGGTGATGGTTTCGCTTATGTGACAGACCACATAAACGATACCCCATGCAAGTGATTTCGCTTATGTGTCATGTACACATAAGCGATACCCTCTTGTACGCATGAGCGAAATCATCTCTATCTACCTATAAAATTTTACATATTCTCGTACAAAGTGCCCTGATCTATACAATGAAATCTAAGATTCGATACAAGATGAAGTCAACAGATGTAGTGCATCAACAAACTCCCCCTCAGATGTTGACGAGTCGTATCCAGCACCAACTGTATCTTCAGTTCTTCAGTCTTGATCTATCTATGGGCTTTTCCGAACTCTCCCCCTCAGATGTTCTCTTCAGACTCCCCCTCTCGATTTGCTGGTATTCCTTTGTTCTTCAGCACAATCTTCAGGATCTCTGTCTGTCTCTCTAAGACTTCAGACATCAAAACCTGACTTTTCAAAATCAAGTCTAATTCTCTTGATCAGATCTCTTGATTCCTTAAGTTCATCAGCATCAGGTCAATATCTGGAAAAATCTTAACCCAAAAATAAATTTCTAAATTTAACAAATTATATGTACCAATACTAACTCTCCCTCAAATTCACATCTCACTTTCATATGATGAACCAATTGTAAAATTTCAAAAATAAATTTTTCATTTAAGATTTACTCCCTCTTTACAATGATGTCATCATGTTTAGCACTTGAAATTTTGAAACTCAGCTTTTCAATATCAGTTGTCGAAAATCTTTTTGGATTTTTCAAAACTTATGCTAAAACACACTAAAATCTTTTTGTAATTTTTGATTGTAAAGGAATGCAATTAAAAAAAAAAAAATTTACAGACAATATTTTTTATGAGTTCGTGCAAGAGGATCATATCAGTTTTTGAGACAAATCACCAACACCGTTAAGCTTCATTTCATTTTAAGCTCTAAACAATTCACCTAGATTGTCAGTATATTGATCCACTTAAATTTTCACACAAAGTTCAACTGATCCGAGATATGAAGTTAATGTTTTAAGCTCTTGAACTTATTCGTGTGTCCCACTACTTGAATATACTCCCGTATCCAGAATCTCAATAATCAGTCTTACAGGTGAGAATACTACAATGATATCTGTATATAATTTAGGTATGCGAGGGCCGAGGGATCTCAGATCGATACTTCCGTATACGCAGAGAGATATCAGCTTCGACTTTTCGGTGTGTCCCCTTTAGAGGATCTTTTTGCTTACAACAGCAGCATATATCAATTTTATTGTTTCAGCATGCTGAGGGTTTAATGCTGTGTTTCAAGCATTGCAGCAAGTATTAGCCAGGGACTAGGTCAGAACTACCGTTCAGCAGAAGTCCCGGAATAATACCCCAGATATCATAGAGTATAAAGACCTAGTATATCAGATTAAGAGACCTTTCAAACGAGATTTCAGGGGTTACCTATATATCCAAGTTTGTGTTAACCCACAGAACAAGCAAGTTTGAAATTTAGGTTTATATCTCGTCACAATCTACTAAATGTGCAAAAACCTACTGACATATCCACAGTAAGATTGTTTATCACATTTTTACTTTACATTTCTTTAGCATGTTGTGATAGTCCACTGATGTACTATCATTTCCTCTATATGCAACAAAACTCGTTTTTGATTTTATCATGTTTTTGTCTTTTCTGAAATTTTCTACTCCCCCTAAAATGCAAACACATTTTAGGAAATTTAAAAATAATCTGTACAAAAACTTGACAACCGACATCGAATCGCATCAAATCGCCATTCACTATGCATAAACAATCAGAACTCCCCTTATTACAAACCATTTTCTCATTTAGATTTCAAAACACTTAAGTTTGTTTTAATCAAAATGATTTTTCCGGAAAATGAATTTGTATTTACCACTTGTAGATTTACCACTTGTTAAGTATGGGAATATGGTTCATCATCTTGTCAGTTTTATCAACTGTAGTAAATCAAGTACAACTTAATGTCCTTGATTCACTGTTTGCAATCAAGCAACCTCTATACCACTTGTAAGAATATCCAACATTTGAAACATATGTAGGAATAAACCATCTACACAAACCATTTTACCAATCAAAATGCCGATTCCTTCTTCACACTTACCAACCTGGAAGCTCCGGCGTAGTCCTTCAATCTGTAAACATTCAAACACTATCAAAATCTTTCAACCAAAATCTTCAAACATTAGAAAGATGCCGATTCCTGATCCACGATATAAACTTGGGATCTCCGGCAAGTCCTAAGACTTTTAAGGAAAGCAAACTTCCACCCAAGTCTTATTTGACTTGGTGGCTTCCAATTCCTGGGTAGTAGGGTTGTAAGTTGCCTTTTTCGTTGCATAAAAATCTTTAACCCCCTTTACTTTCCCATCAATCATTTTCTTGAAAATTTTCTTAACATTCCCATTGAATGTTTTTTCAATATCAAAATCTGAGATTTCTATTTTACCAACCATTTGTTGAATTTCTTTCACACTCATAGATTTAATTTCAGCATCATTCAACAAACCATCAATCTCATTTTGTGACTCCTCTGATTTTGTGGAATCAGATTCATTGTCAGATTTTACATCAGATTCTTTAACAACCCATTTTTGATTGTCAAGATGAGCCTTCTTTTTGTAAAATCTTTTAGAACTTTCACCAACTTCATTTTTTGAATTTTCAAAAATTTTGAAGTTTGTAGTTGGTGAAACATTCTTTTCAACCAGTTTTTCTTTGAGTTTATCGGATACTCCCTGTTTTCTGTTGTCTTTGTTTGGACAGTTGTGAGCAATATGTCCAGCAACTTGGCATTGAAAACAGATCCTTGTATCTCTTGGAATGTCTCTTGAATGAAAAACTCCAGTTCCTGTTCTTTTTCTTTCAACAAGAAACTCCTGATTTGTTTCTTTCCAGAAAGGTTTCTTTTGTTCATCTTCAACACTTCCACCTGAAACAAATTTTGTTTTTGATTTAAAATTGTTTATCTTTCTGTAACTTTCTTGCTGAATAAAACCTAAACCTTTTCTTTTGTAATTACAATTTTGGTTTGTTTTCTTTTGAAAACCAGAACTAAAATTGTAATCATTTTTCCCTTTTTTCTTGTTTAACCTTTGTTGAACTCTTGAAGTATATTTTTTAGGTTTTTCATTAAAATTTAAATTTTTAGTATCAGAAATATTAATTTCTGTGATTTTAAAAATCTTTTTTATCTTATCAAATCTAACACTATCCATCGGAAACTCTTCATCAGAATATAATTTGTCAGAACCATTTAAAGTATATGCAACTTTAAATGTTTCATCATCCAAATTTGCCTTTGATAACAAAAATTCTTTACTATAAGACCGTTTTTCTGATGATTTTGAACTGTGAACTGACGAACTTGAACCCCCAGACTCAAACTTTGACTCAGACACCTCCTCAGTATCCAACACCTGATCAACCACCTTTTTGATTAACTCAGACTCATGATCAGTATCAGACGAGGTAAATGTGATATCAATATTTTCTGGTAAAACGTCAGTTTCCTCTGATTTTAACTTTATATTGACTGCTTTTTCGACTTGCTCCTCATTTGGTTTCCTAGGAGAATAACCTTCCCAGATAGGAGGCGGACACTTGTTATACTTAACAGTCGATTTCTTACCAGTCTCTTTCTTTTTCTTTTCATCTTCAAATGCTTCAAAACCTGCAACAGTAGGATAAACTCTATCAATCACATAGTCAGAACATGAATAACTAAGAAGTAACCTTCTGATTCTTTCGTTCTCAATCTTTTCATTTTCCAACTCCTGCTTCAGTTTTGCATTCTCTTCAATGTAATGATTAATTGCCTTTTGCTTTTGCATCAAAGTTGAATTAGTCATGGTTAATGCCTTTTCTCTTTCTGAATTTGTTGTTTGAAGACTAGTCACTGTTCTGTTTAATACACTGTAAGATTCTTTCACATAATTGATGTCAGACAGCAACTTCTCTATCAATCTTTCTCTGTCAAACAACAACACATCTTTATCTTCACACTTCTTGCAAACTTCCGAACACTTCATGCAAGGCTTCTCAACCTCAACAATCTTCTCAACTTCTACAGTCTTCACCACTTCAATAACCTTTTCTTCAACAATTTCTTTTTCAACCTCAGTCATCTTCTCTTCTTCAACAACATTTTCATTCTTCAAATCTTGTTGTTGTTCTTTTTCAGCTCTTTTCTCCTTCAGCTTTTCCAATCGTTCTGCAAAATAAAAATGAAAACTTTCAGGAGATAAATGTCTTTTTGCAACATTAATATGTTTTTCTTCTTCATCATCACTGCTGCTATCAACCGGAGTTTGATCAAACTGTGTAGATTTTTCAGACTCAGTATCTGAACAACCAGAATCAACTGGTGTTTGATCAAAAACAACTTCTTTTTCTGAATTATCATCATTTTGAACACTCTCATCAGAACTTTTCAGACTTTCTTCATCACTGTCAGAACTTTCATTAAATGCATCAGATTCTTCTTTCACACTATTCACTGTCTCACCAATAGATCTCATCCACTTAGCAAACAAATCTGGTTCTTTGACTATCTTTGCAATAAATGCTTTGAAACCACCTTTTTCATCCACAAACATATCCCAGCTAAACCCTTCAGGTAATTCTTCATCATTCTGATCTACCAAACATGCTGAGTTTTCAGAAGATATGTATTTGCTCCAGTTGAAATCTACCAAGCATCCTTTCTTCGAATCTTCAATCTTTCTACCATGAGCCGTTTGTGAATCTTGTAATTGACCAACTTGCTGATAGATGGCTTTCCGGTAGTAGTCTTCTTTTTCGAACGGATTCTGAGCACCACTCACTTCTCTGTTTTTGCACTCTCGTTTGAAATGACCTTTTTGCCTGCATCTGAAACAAGTAACTTTAGATTTGTCAAATCCTAAATTAGAAACACAAGCATCAAGAAAATCATTTCTTCCAGTGATTGTTTTGAACTTTTCAGCCCTTCGAAGAACACTAGCAAGACACCACTTAATATCCATGAGTTCCATTTCTTCAGCATCTATCTGATCATAATCCTCCTTTGTCAACATAGGATTTCCAATTCGACCAGCTACCAATCCCTCATAGGATATCAACACTGAACCAAGTAGAGCCATGTGATCCTTTGCTATGTCTTCTGAAAAACTTTTACCTTCTGGCAGATTGAGAGCTATATTGCACTGAATCACACAACCATTTCCCATCTTTGTGTTTTCTGATGAAGTCTTTGGATTAAAACTTGAATATGATGAGAAACTGCTACTGCTTTTGTTTGTGCTTTGATCAGTTTGTTCTGTAGCATTCTCAACACTATATGCAGTCTGAATCTTAGGACTTCTATCAGATTCTGATGTAGGAACACTGCCTTTATAATACATCTTCACATCCTGTTGACCACTTGGATTATTCATCCTAGCGATCTTTTGCTGTTCTAGATCCTGACTTTCAATCTTTTCAATGAATTGAGATATCGATAAACCATCATAAACACCCGTATTTTTCAGTATCATCAAATACGTTCCCCATTCTTTCTGTGGTAAAGCATCAGCTAGCTTATCAACCCATTCCTCATTTTCCTTTGTTATGTCCATCATCGACATTGTTCTCACCAGATGACAGTACCTTTCAATTAACTTCTTCGTGTCTTCCCCAGGCAGACTTGTAAACAGATCAAATTCTTTTTTAAGTAACGACTTCTTGTTCTTAATCATATTTGCACTTCCTTCAACCTTTACTTTCAAAGCATCCCAAATCGACTTCGATGTTTTATCATGTTGAAGAAGTATGAATATGTCTTCTTTGATCGCCTGTTGTAATAAACTAATCATCATTTTTTCAGCCCGATACATCTCTCGTTCTTCATTGCTGAAATCTGAAATCTGTTTAATTGTTTGTAGCTCAGTTCTTGGTAATACGTACTTCTTCAAAATGCACTCCCATGATCTCAAATGATTTGCTTGAACCCAGTTTTCAAACCTATCTTTCCAACCATAATATTCTTCAATACCCATAAGCTTTGGCGGTTTCTGTGTAGTTCCCGTCTCATTCTCTAAGTTCACGGCTTTAGCAATTGAAGATTGACCCGTCGGTGTTGCAAATGCATTGTAAAATTCAGTACTCATGATGACGTATCAAATTTTTCAACACTGTGTCGTAAAAGCGAAATCAGTTTGTAAGTTGCCACAAAAGCGAAACCCTAAAGTGACGTTTGAGCGAAACCCCAAGTTGTACGTTTGAACGAAACCCCAAGTTACCACTAAAGCGAAACCTCAAATTACCACAAGAGCGAAATCTCAATTTACCCTAAGAGCGAAATCGCTGTGACACAAGAACGATACCCTGACCTCAAAAGCGAAACCCCTTCGAACCAGAATTTAGGCCATTTTACTTAGAATCTAAGTCTCAAACTTTCCAGGCTTTATCTATGCAAGATTATCTATGTGCTGAACAATTTTGATCTAATTTTGACCATGAAAACCCTCTGAATTGAGAAAAGTATGTGTAGAAGTGAGAAAACCAATAAAATCCAGAAAAAAACAAGCTAATTCCAGCAGAACTCCTCCTCCTGAAGCTCTGATACCAATTGTAGGACCGGTTTCGGACCCGAACGAGTCGATCAGAGGCGTTCTCCTATGTTTCAGGTGCGGAATTACAAGAAACAAAGGTAGAAATAGCTTTAAAACACTGTTTGATTGATTGAATGACAATTACAGCTCAAATCTCACACCGGCAGCACTTCGGCGTAGTTGTCAAGAGTATCCTTATGATTTCGCTCAAGAGGTCACCTATATATAGGGTGATGGTTTCGCTTATGTGACAGACCACATAAACGATACCCCATGCAAGTGATTTCGCTTATGTGTCATGTACACATAAGCGATACCCTCTTGTACGCATGAGCGAAATCATCTCTATCTACCTATAAAATTTTACATATTCTCGTACAAAGTGCCCTGATCTATACAATGAAATCTAAGATTCGATACAAGATGAAGTCAACAGATGTAGTGCATCAACAGAAAACACTTGACAACCTCCTAGAAGCAGCTTTTCTTGCCACCAGACCTTACTCCATCAATTAGGAATCTGATGCCGTCACTAAACACATTCCTTAAATTGTAGCCATTTGTTGAGTGTTTTTTTTTGTGTCTAATCCGCATATATATCACCATTGCAATTGATTTTCTTGACTGTATATCTCTTAAATGTCAACATATACACGTGTGATTTAGTTTACGAAGATTTTTCAATGCCGAGAAACTCGATCACAGAGTAAAAAAGGCGTAAGGTTCACAATGGTGTAAAATTAAAATGGGATATACCGGGTAGGATTCGAGTTACAGGAACAAGGGCCAAACCAACCACCCAAGAATGGAATCGTCGAGCGAAAACACTTGGCAACCTCCTAGAAGCAGCTTTTCTTGCCAGCTGACCTTTCTCTATCAATTAGGAATCTGATGCCGTCACTAAACATATTCCTTAAATTGTAGTCATTTGTTGAGTGTTTTTTTTGGTGTCAAATCCGCATATATATCACCATTGTCCTTGATTTTTGTAGGTCCCCTTGACGTATGGATCTTTCACAGAATTGTCAATCTAATCAAGAGTGCGGAATCCTCTTGATCAGAATATAGCAGAATGAGTAGAAACAGAAATCAGCAATTCACTTTTAAACCGGATCTTTATTGATTATCTATCAAACTGATTACAATCAATCAAGATCCCTAACCAACTCCAAATTCGTCCAAGCCTAAGCACTCTCACGAATTCTCTCTAAAATCTGTTTTGGCTGATTAACCTAAACCCTAAAGCAAAGCCTTGTTTATATAACACAAGGTTGCTACTTGGGCTTGGTTAAACATCATGGACTGCGAATTGGACAGGCCCAATTCGCCCCCACACACCCAATTCGTTGGGTTTTGTTAGCCCAAACATTACAACTAACTATTACAAAGCTAAACCGGCTAACTGTTTATCGTTTAACTAATTACAAGATATCTAAAGACCAAATCCAAGCTGTTGTCACAAACATGCACCAACAAACTCCCCCTTGACAATAGCTTCATAAAATAACTTTGTCTTCAGTCATCTTGCAATCTTCATGTAGTCTTGCACTGTCTTTGATCTTTGGATAGCTTCAGCTTCAATAGCTTCTGTCAGCAACAGACTCCCCCTAAGCTGATGCATCCAATCACCAAATCTTCAAAACTTTAGCGTTTGAGTAAACTCCAGTTCAGCATATGAATAGCAATCTTCAATCTCTTCAACTTTGTCTGCAATGTAGAAAGGAGGTTCTACCATGCATCCAATCAAACTCTCATCTTCACAGCAACTCAACACTGCAACTTCTCATCAACACATCAACTTCTCAGCAACATACTGCTTCAATCTGTATACTATAAAACAAACATCTCGAGAAACCATAAGAATTTTTCAACACGGTTAAATAAATTATTATTTTTCAAGAGATAGTTAAACTGTATCACAGATTAAGCATTTTCAACTTATCACCAACACGCAAAACTTTTTAATCACACACCCTATAACCCGCATGATTTAAAATTTTGAACTCACTTTCTAACACTGTCTCCCCCTATCAGTAACAATTCCTCCAAGAATAACAGTTTTCCGTACGTTAAGAATTTTAAACAGAAAAAGACACTATTTTTGGATTTTTATATTTTTCTGAAAGCAAGTAAATAACAAAAGCAATAAACACTCTATTTTTTTGTGAGAATCACTGGTAAGAAGATCATATCCGCACAATCAAACTGTTTCACAGAATTAGATAATGTTTTATGTAATTGTTCGTGAAAAGCAGTCCAAGACGATTACCAGTATGTTTGTCCACTTAAACAAAATGCATGAACATTTCTAGTACCATTACCATATGATACGTTAAGGTAATTTTAATTTCTGAAATATTAGCGTATCCCACAACAGGATATACCCCCGCGATCAAGGTATGCACAGAGATTCATCGTAGTAGGTGAGTATACTGATGTCATCCTTTAAGATATCCTGACAGTGCCTAGGTCTG
The DNA here is from genome assembly GCA_030545235.1 of Helianthus tuberosus. Classification (NCBI taxonomy): domain Eukaryota; kingdom Viridiplantae; phylum Streptophyta; class Magnoliopsida; order Asterales; family Asteraceae; genus Helianthus; species Helianthus tuberosus. Next base: position 199,891 of record CM060415.1, read on the forward strand.
CATATATTCTGTTTTATCATGTTTTGATTGCTTAACAATGAACACCCAAATAAATACTAATCAAATCCTGGAAATATAAACAACACACTCTATCATGCAAGTATCTTCCCTACCACATATTTCACAAGTCCAATCCAGATTTCTGAAATCTTAACTGGGAATAGGTTGAGAAGAGAACAGAATAGATCTTTAGCAGAGATGGTATAATATACAGATCAAATGAGTTTTTCTCAATTTGATATAGGTTTATTGGGTTTCTTTTGGGCACTTGAGGGCCTCTTTCAGGTGTATTAGATCTATAGCGCGACAACGTACAGCTAGGTCAGCATGTATCTGGATGCAGCAGAAGCTGTCGTTGCCTAGCACCTCCAGGTCAGCATATATCTGGATGCAACAGAGGAGGTACACGACTTTTTTCAGAGAAGATTTCAGAATCAGATCAAAATTGTGTGTATCGGGACAACATACAGACATTCAAATAGAAATGAGCTAATTCCAAGTGACTTTCTTTCCTGGGGTCATGTACAATTTTAGTTCTAAACAGAAGGACAGTCAAGATAACCCCAGATGAAATAACAGTATAAAGACCCAAAACTTCAGATTTTGGCAATCTATCAACGCAAGATTTAAGGTCATTAAACCATACACCACTGATGTGTTCCCCACTTATACTCAGTTTATTTACGTTTATATCACATTGGTAAGTTGATTATTTCATGCTTTTTGCCTACTGGTACATCATATGATGAAGCTGCTATCACACTTTAAGCAATTTAATTTTAGTTTCAGTGTGACAGTCTAACTGGCCGATGTACTATCATTTCTTCTGTTTCACACAGTAATAACTCATTTTTTATTTTCTTTTTTTTATGATTTTGATTTTTCAATGTTTTTGTATTTTTGATTTTTAAGAAAAGCAGTAAACTATTTACAAAATTCTTATGAAAAAGCCAGTTATTCAGGATTCCTCATACCGTTAAGTTCGACTAAATGTTCAAAGCGAGCCCTGTCAAAAGCTTTAGTATAAAGATCTGCCAGATTATCTTCTGTGTCAACTCGATGTAATTCAATTAGTCGCTTTTCAGCACAATCCCGTATAAAATGATGACGTATGTCAATATGTTTTGTGCGACTATGTTTCACGGGATTATTAGTTATTGAAATTGTGGCATTATTGTCTATCATAATAGGAGTACGAGTGAAATCCAAACCGTAATCGCGCATTTGCTGTTGTATCCAGAGAACCTGAGAACAGCAGCTACCCGCAACAATATATTCAGCTTCACAAGTAGAGGTAGACACACAAGATTGCTTCTTGCATTGCCAAGACACAATCCTGCCTCCTAAGAACTGACAACCACCTGTTGTAGACTTTCTGTTCGACTTGCATCCCCCAAAGTCTGAGTCAGTGTAAGCGACAAAATTCATATCACTATCAGCTGGATACCACAACCCAAGTTTAGGTTTCCCCTTCAAGTAACGAAGAATACGCTTCACTGCTTTCATGTGTGACTCTTTTGGATTAGCCTGATATCTGGCACACAAGCATACATCAAACATGATGTCAGGTCTTGAAGCAGTCAAGTACATCAGAGAACCAATCATTGCCCTGTATTGAGTTGGATCAACGTCTTCAGTACTTTCGTGATCTGGGCCAAGATTGTGATTTTCGCAAATGGGTGTGTTGAAAGTAGAGCAATCATTCATTTTGAACCGACTCAAAATGTCATACACATACTTTGTTTGATGAATAAACATCCCATCCTCCTTCTGTTCAACTTGTAATCCCAGAAAGTAAGATAGCTCACCCATAGCGCTCATTTCGAACTTGCTCTTCATCACCTGCTCGAACTCTTTACACATGTTTTCATCAGATGACCCAAAGATGATGTCATCCACGTACACCTGTACTAGCAGAAAATCTTCCTTCTTCCTCTTGATGAACAGTGTACTGTCAATCTGACCTCTTTCAAAACCATTCTTGATCAGATGTGTAGACAGTGTCTCGTACCACGCCCTGGGAGCTTGATGTAATCCATACAAAGCCTTATCAAGTTTGTACACCCGATCTGGATAATCTGGATCAATGAACCCATCTGGTTGTGAGACATACACCACTTCTTGGACTTTCCCGTAAAGAAACGCACTCTTCACGTCCAGTTGGTAAACTTTGAAGCCCTTGAATGTTGCGAAAGCTAGAAATAAACGAATTGCTTCCAACCTTGCCACTGGTGCAAACACCTCATTGTAATCAATCCCTTCCTGCTGATTGAAACCTTTTACCACCAATCGAGCCTTGTTTCGCGTCACTATCCCTCTGTCATCCTTCTTGCACTTAAACACCCACTTAGTGCCAATTTCTCTTTCACCTTTAGGAAGGTCAACTAACTCCCAAACCTTCAACTTCGCAAACTGGGCCAATTCCTCTTGCATAGCCTCAACCTATGAATTGTCTTTAAGAGCCATATGAATGTTTTTAGGCTCCTCTTAGGAAATAAAGCAGCTATACAAGCACTCGTTCACAATCCCAGTTTTCTCAATCGAAACAAATAAGCCAGAATTCGCTGCTATGCTTCTTCTCGTCTGAACACCTGCAGTAGGATCTCCAAGTATCATTTCAACTGGATGATCTCTATTTGCTCGTGTAGTAGCAACGGTATCCACTTCTAAGTTGTCACCCAGGTTTGATCCAACCTCCCCCTGAATGTTCTGATTTGCAAACGGATTAATGAAATCCTCCCCCTCAATGGGTTCAGAGTCACTATCGCTTGAATCAGGATCAGCAGCACCTTGGGAAGTTTCTGGAGCATCTGTCATATCAACATTCGATCTAGGCATGAACTCGCCTTCATCGTCTCCACCAATCACTGCTTGAATCAACTGAGAATCATCTGCATTTGGAAACTCAGGAATATTAAATGATTTAAAAGTGCTTTCATAATCATATAATATAGCAGGACCACTCGTTGATTGTTGAGGTTTGTATGAAGTAATTTCCACATTAAACACAACCTCAATTTTACCAGTTGTTAGATTAAAAACCCTTTTATTCGGTGCGCCAGGTACGTAACCTAGAAAGTAGCCTTCGTCAGCCACCTCACCGAATTTTTTTTTATCTTTATTACGCACAATGGTGCAGGGTAATCCAAATGGTTCAAAGCCTTCTAAGTTTGGTTTCTTGTTAAACATCAATTCATGACAAGTTTTATTAAAACGTTTAACAGTCAAAACTTTGTTTAGGACGTAGCAAGCTGTATTCACAGCTTCTCCCCAGAAAAGAACTGGTAGCTTTGAATCTGAAAGCATCGTCCTAGCGGCTTCAATCAACGTCCTGTTTTTCCTCTCAGCAACTCCATTTTGTTGAGGTGTATAAGGAGCGGAATATTGATGTTCAATTCCCTTGCGAAGACAATAGAGATCCAGAATGCGATTCTTGAACTCCGTGCCATTATCACTCCTTATCCTCTTGATCCTAGCATCATGAACGTTTTCCAATTTCGTAAAAAGATCTATCAGCATCTCTGCCGTCTCATATTTTGTACCTAAAAAGAAAACCCATGAATAACGTGAGTAATCATCTGTGACAACTAAACAATAGTACTTTCCACCTATGCTCCTTACGTTCACTGGACCGAATAAATCCATGTGAAGTAATTCATAAGGGGCATCTATGGAATTTACTGTTTTAGACTTATGAGGTTTCTTGTGTTGTTTTCCCTTTTGACATGGAAGACATTTATCTTCCACTTGAAACCTCTGCATTGAAACCCCTTTCACTAGCTCATTTTTAACAAGGTAATTCATTTTTCGATAGTGAATATGGGCCATGCGTCTGTGCCACAACATCGATTCAGCTTCAGATGCTTTTGATAGTAAACACGCCACTACAGCATTTGGATCCTTAGCACCCATGTCCATGACATAAGTGTCATTTCTACTTGGCGCTCGCATCACTATCCAATCGTCCGGAATCTTCAAACCTGGTTTCAACACTAATGCTTCATTCTTGGTAAAATGGACCGAGTGACCCTTGTCGCAGACTTGTGACACGCTCATCAGATTGTGTTTAAGCTGCTCCACATAGTTCACTTTGTCCAAAGTGATCTTCCCATTCGTCACTTTTCCTCGTCCTGTAATTCTACCACCTTTAGCACCCGCAAAATTCACCTTTCCACCATCATAATCTTCAAATTCAGTCAACAATCTCGCATCCCCCGTCATGTGCCTGGAGCAGCCACTATCAACATACCATAAGTTGATAATCCTCCTTAGCAGCTCCTGCACACACCAACCAAGAAATTAGTTAGATTGGGGGACCCAAGCCTTAATGGTCTTGGGTCGTCCAAATTCACCAACCACTGGAACATCCATCCAATATCCATTACTCCTAACTGGAGTCTTGGATCTCAGACCTGTTGATGGAATTTGATTTTGATTTCCATAAGGTCTATGGTCCTGAGGGTTCCTATATGTGTTTGGACTATTTGACCTTTGAAAATTTTGATTTTGATTCCAAGAAGTATTATTGTTGTAATTTCTAAAGCCATTGTTATAAAAAGTTCGACCACCATTATTTTGGTATCGATTTTGATATTGACCTTGACTTCTGAAATTATTAGAATTAAAATTGTTCATTCTTGGTGAACTGCTTCTAGGTCTCTCATATCTGCCTGGTGGAGATCTAGGCTGAAATCTAGGTTGATTTCTTTGAAAACGTGGAACTTGTGGAGTTCCTTTTTCAGCCTTATCTACACCAACAGCAACATTTTCTGGTTGCTTAGCAGCAGATTTCTTTGGAGAATTCGCAACTTTCTCCTCATTATCACCTATCTTCTCAGGTGATTTCTCTTTCTTTCTCTCACTCACTTGTGCTTCACTCTTTTTGTTAGGACAGCAGCTAGCTACATGTCCCTTGGTGTGACATTTGAAGCACGATCTCTTTTTCGAAGACTTCTTCTCAGAAGCCTTTGAACTAGATTCGGGATTTGATGATGATTCCTTAGAAGGATTTTGTTCGATTTGCTTAGTTTCAGAATTTTCTATGTTCTTGTTTTTAGCAAACTCTACATTAGATTCGTTTTCAATAACAGCTGTTTCATCTTTCATGTCACTTCCTTGAACAAAATTAACACTTTTAACAAAAGTTGGATTTTTATTCTTAGGATGTGATGTGTTCTTTTTCAAAACAGGTTTGATGTTATTATCCTTCTTAGCATCAGCACTCTCAAAAACATTTCCTTGACGTGACGTGGAACTACTTGGTGATGTTGACCCAAAGTCCATGAGCTCATCTTCATCAGGCAAGAAAGAATAGTCATGACTAACAGGAGGTGGAACTTCATTGAAACCATGAAATCCCACACTGGTTTTGTCATTACTTTTCTTCAAGCCACCCATCATATGTTTCATAACAAAAGTAGAGTCCCTGAATTGACCTAATTTCTTTTCAAGTTCAACAATTTTGAGTTGTGCATCTGACAACTCTTTGCATTTTTCAGAAATCTCTTTTGTTTTCTCAGCCATCATTTCATGAGCTAAGTCTATGACTTGAAGTTTTTCATTTAGTTTGCAGGTTAAAGAGTCAATTTTACTTTCATAACCTTTTATTTTCTTCAAGTATGAGGATTCATTTCTTTTAGCAAAAAAGTTTGCTTCTTTTATGTTAGACATCTCGCCCACCAGACTTTGGTTTTGTGTTGACAACCTGTCAACCTCACCCTGTAGTTCACGACATTTTAAACACATAGAATTAGACTTTACCTCTCCTGTTTGTTTATCAAGGTTGGCCATTAGAGCTGCAAGTTGAGCTTCCATTCTCGTGTATTTAGCATCCTTTTCTTCAGCTTCCCTTTCATGGTCAGACTTTTGCTTTTCCTCTTCAGCAACAGTTGTCTGATCATTCTTCTCTTCTGCAGCTTTACTCTCTATCTTGACCTCTGCCTCAGCATCCACTTTTGCTTCAGCATCTTCCACAGTAGCTTCACCATCATCAACTGGAGTTATCTCTGCCATGAATGCCTGAGTGACATTGTCATCATTTTCCAAGTGAACACTCCAGTCATATGAACGTTCTCTAGCTGTAGAGATCAGCGCTCTCGAGTTAGAGTTGTTTGATGCATTCCTATAGTTTGAACTCTGACTCGAAGTATCCTGCTTTTGTTTTTGACATTCCCTGGCGAAATGCCCATAACTTTGACAGTTGAAGCATCTCACTTTGGTCTTATCAAAACCAACAGTCTTTCCTATAAACTTCCTTCCTATTCGGTTCATAAATCTCTTCACTCGTCTAGTAATCATGGCCATTTGCCACTGCAAGTCCATATCTTCAAGATCATCAGGGTCAATCTGATCATAGTCTTCATCTAAAGTAGCAGGATCAGATATCTTCCCCTGGATGTAGTTCTCATAGGAAGCAACGAATGAAGCAAGTAGAGCAAGATGTTCTTCAGCAGACTTCACACTCATAGGCATCGACTTAACACCACTACTCTGCTTAGAAGCTGATGTTTTCTTGGCTCCTGTTGATCCTCCTGAAGCAGCTACAAAACACACATCACCATCCTCATTCACTGTGACCTGCTCATTTTCACACGATAGAAACGCAGTAGCAGAGTCGCTAGAAGCGTTGTGAGATGAAGAAGATGTAAGCCCATTGTAAATCGCTGGATCTTGAACCTGATCATATCCAGTGTCTTTCTTCTTCATACTGAGCTCATAAGCTCTCAGCTTGCCAACTACTTCTTCAAGCTCTTTTGTCTCATAATCTGCTTCTCCCTTGATCATGAGAGTGTAAATATCCCACTTGGTAGGTAAGGCATCTAGCAGCTTGTCATTCTTTTCAACGTCAGTATAGCACTCTATCTCATAATTATCCATTTCTGACATCAGATGGTAGTATCGAGTGATGATATCCTCAAGTGACTCATGTTTCATGAACTTGAAAACAGCAAACTGCTTCTTCAGTAGATCAACTTTGTTTTTCTTAACATCTTCATTTCCCGCATATCTTTTCTTTAATGCATCCCACATATCCTTTGAGTTTGTGTACTTCTTGAAAGTATGCTTGATTCTATCAGGTAAGGACATTTTGATTGCTGCCAAGGCTCTCTTCTCAGCCTCATACATCTTTTTATCAGCATCTTCCATGTTCACATAGGCAGTTCTTCGTGGTCTGCCCTCAAAGTCGTGTGTTGGGTTTGTGTACCCATCTTCAATGCATATCCACATGCGAGTGTCCTGATATTCAATGAAGGATTGAAAACGATCCTTCCATGTCAAGTAATTTTCCACCTTCATCATCTTAGGTGGTTTGTTGGTAGTGCCAACCTCATGCTCTATTCTCAAAACCTCATTCAAACTAGACATGTTCGACATTTTTAACGTAACAGACTGATAAAACCGTACAAAATTTTTCCGAAAACAGTGGTTACCAAATTACACCGTTAGAATCGTCTCGAAAAGACGAATCCAATGATATCTAATGTCGAAAACCGAATTCGGGATTTTCCAGAGTTTTTTTTTTCCTAAAAATACGAGGAATTTAACGGTGCAGACGGTTCTGTCAAACGAGCTATGGATCAATTTCTATTTTCGAAAACGTGAATCTTTTGTTACACTTGCCAGAAAATATTCCACCCTTTTAAATTTGCTGCTAAATTCGCTAGCTAGTCAATATTAATTTCGCTAGCCTAGTTTGCAGGTTATTTCGCTGATCAAGTTCGTAGGTCAAATTCGCTGTTCAAGTTCGCTAGACAAATTCGCTGGTCTAATTTCGCTGTTACGACGGCCAGTAAATTCGTCGTGAACCGTAATAATTTCGCTGAGGAAAATTATACGGTTACCAAAGTCGCCATTGGATTTTAACTTTGCCGATCAGTTCGCTGGTCTGTTAATTTCGCAGGTCTGTAAATATGGAAATTCAATCTTCTCGAAAATTTTGATGATTTTCTGGATTCTATCAACAACTTCTGCAGAATCGAAACAGCAAAATCAGCAACCTTTTCACCCAAATTCGATGAACTTGATGAAGAAACCAAGAACAATCTTCGAATTTCAGCCAAAAATTTTCCAGAATAAACAAACAAATGTCCTGCAAACCTGCAAATCAGCAAACAAACAAACCAGAATATCAAAACAGCCAATAAATTTTGAAAATTTTTATCAAAACAGCCAAGAATTTCGAAAATTTTATCAAACAAACAGAAAAATTTCGAAAATTTCAAAAATTCAAAAAAAAAACTCCCTGTTTCTGCAGAACACAATTCTGAACCGAGCCTTCAAGAGCCTAATGCTCTGATACCGATTGTAGGTCCCCTTGACGTATGGATCTTTCACAGAATTGTCAATCTAATCAAGAGTGCGGAATCCTCTTGATCAGAATATAACAGAATGAGTAGAAACAGAAATCAGCAATTCACTTTTAAACCGGATCTTTATTGATTATCTATCAAACTGATTACAATCAATCAAGATCCCTAACCAACTCCAAATTCGTCCAAGCGTAAGCACTCTCACGAATTCTCTCTAAAATCTGTTTTGGCTGATTAACCTAAACCCTAAAGCAAAGCCTTGTTTATATAACACAAGGTTGCTACTTGGGCTTGGTTAAACATCATGGACTGCGAATTGGACAGGCCCAATTCGCCCCCACACACCCAATTCGTTAGGTTTTGTTAGCCCAAACATTACAACTAACTATTACAAAGCTAAACCCGCTAACTGTTTATCGTTTAACTAATTACAAGATATCCAAAGACCAAATCCAAGCTGTTGTCACAAACATGCACCAACAATTTTCTTGACTGTATATCTCTTAAATGTCAACATATACACGTGTGATTTAGTTTTCGAAGATTTTTCAATACCGAGAACCTCGATCAGAGAGTAAAAAAGGCGTAAGGTTCACAATGGTGTAAAATTAAAATGGGATATACCGGGCTAGGATTCGAGTTACAGGATAAAGGGCCAAACCAACCACCCAAGAATGGAATCGTGGAGCGAAAACACTTGACAACCTCCTAGAAGCAGCTTTTCTTGCCACCAAACCTTACTCCATCAATTAGGAATCTGATGCCGTCACTAAACACATTCCTTAAATTGTAGCCATTTGTTGAGTGTTTTTTATTTGTGTGTAATCCGCATATATATCACCATTGCAATTGATTTTCTTGACTGTATATCTCTTAAATGTCAACATATACACGTGTGATTTAGTTTACGAAGATTTTTCAATGTCGAGATCCTCGATCAGAGAGTAAAAAAGGTGTAAGGTTCACAATGGTGTAAAATTAAAATGGGATATACCGGGCTAGGATTCGAGTTACAGGAACAAGGCCAAACCAACCACCCAAGAATGGAATCGTTGAGTGAAAACACCTGACAACCTCCTAGAAGCAGCTTTTCTTGTCCCAGGCCTTTCTCCATCAATTAGGAATCTGATGCCGTCACTAAACACATTCCTTAAATTGTAGCCATTTGTAGAGTGTTTTTTTTTTGTGTCTAATCTGCATATATATCACCATTGCCCTTGATTTTCTTGACTGTATATCTCTTAAATGTCAACATATACACGTGTGACTTAGTTTACGAAGATTTTTTAATGCCGAGAACCTCGATCAGAGAGTAAAAAAGGCGTAAGGTTCACAATGGTGTAAAATTAAAATGGGATATACCGGGCTAGGATTCGAGTTACAGGAACAAGGGCCAAACCAACCACCCAAGAATGGAATTGTCGAGCGAAAACACTTGACAACCTCCTAGAAGCAGCTTTTCTTGCCACCAGAGTTTTCTCCATCAATTAGGAATCTGATGCCGTCCCTAAACACATTCCTTAAATTGTAGCCATTTGTTGAGTGTTTTTTTTGGTGTCTAATCCGCATATATATATCACCATTGCCCTTGATTTTTTTGACTGTACATCTCTTAAATGTCAACATATACACGTGTGATTTAGTTTACGAAGATTTTTGAATGCCGAGAACCTTGATCAGAGAGTAAAAAAGGCGTAAGGTTCACAATGATGTAAAATTAAAATGGGATATACGGGGCTAGGAATCAAGTTATAGTAACAAGGGCCAAACCAACCCCCCAAGAATGGAATCGTCGAGCGAAAACGCTTGACAACCTTCTAGAAGCAGCTTTTCTTACCACCAGACCTTTCTCCATCAATTAGGAATCTGATGCCGTCACTAAACACATTCCTTAAATTGTAGCCATTTGTTGAGTGATTTTTTTTGTGTCTAATCCGCATATATATCACCATTGCCCTTGATTTTCTTGACTGTATATCTCTTAAATGTGAACATATACACGTGTGATTTAGTATACGAAGTTTTTTCAATGCTGAGAACCTCGATCAGAGAGTAAAAAAGGCGTAAGTTTCACAATGGTGTAAAATTAAAATGGGATATACCGGGATAGGATTCTAGTTACAGGAAGAAGGGCCAAACCAACTACCCAAGAATGGAATCGTCGAGCGAAAACACTTGACAACCTCCTAGAAGCAGCGTTTCTTACCACCAGACCTTTCTCCATCAATTAGGATTCTGATGCCGTCACTAAACACATTCCTTAAATTGTAGCCATTTGTTGAGTGTTTTTTTTTTGTGTCTAATCCGCCTATATATCACCATTGCCCTTGATTTTCTTGACTGTATATCTCTTAAATGTCAACATATACACGTGTGATTTAGTTTACGAAGATTTTTCAATGCCGAGAACCTCGATCAGAGAGTAAAAAAGGCGTAAGGTTCACAATGGTGTAAAATTAAAATGGGATATACCGGGCTAGGATTCGAGTTACAGGAACAAGGTCCAAACCAACCACCCAAGAATGGAATCGTCGAGCGAAAACACTTCACAACCTCTTAGAAGCAGCTTTTCTTGCCACGAGACCTTTCTCTATCAATTAGGAATTTGATGCCGTGTAAGTCCCGTGAGCCGTGCGGATCGTAACAGAATCGTCTATCCAACCTAGAGTGCGGAATCCTCTAGATTAGATTTCACAGAAAATGAGTAGAACAAAATCAAGAACACGATACACTTTCAATCCGGTCTTCTATTGATTATCCAACACGAAGTTTACAATCAATTCAAGACCCACAAGAAATCTCCTAGCCACTCTCTATAGATTTCTCCAAATGTCTCCAATGTGTAGAATGTCTCTAAATGTCCAACCTAAACCCTTATGCCAAGCCTTGTTTATATAGGACAAGGATTGCACATGGGCTTTGGTCTGGGCCAGACCATTCTCCAAGCCCATTACACTAAATAACTCCCTAACCAATAATGCTAAGCCCAATACAAAATATCCAAAGACTAAATAAACAAACTATTAAGCTGTTGTCACAAAACATGCACCAACAAACTCCCCCTTGACAATAGCTTCATAGTGTAACTTTGTCTTCAAACATCTTGCAGTCTTTTGGTCTTTGGATAGCGTCAGCTACACAGTTTCTGACATCAACAAACTCCCCCTTAGCTGATGCTTCCAATCTCCAAAAACTTTCATTCGTTGTAGATCAGCGAACTAGCAATCTTTGGTTAAGCAAGTATCTCCAATTCTTCCATATCTCTCTCTCTCTCTTTCTGCAATGTAGTAGAAGGATCCTACCATGCATCTTCACACGTTCTTCACTTCACTCTCAATCTGCACTTTACTTGTATTCTGCACTTCATTTTGATAACTGCATCAATCTGTTTAGCAACACAAGAAAGTATCTCGAAAAACCATTAGCCTTTTTCACATTTAAAGATAAACCAATATTTTATCTTAGTTTGCAAAAACAACTACCCGTCAGTTCAAAATGGGAGATCTTTTAAAAGGAAATATTTTTTGGTATTTTTGATATTTTTCAACACAAACTAAACTAACAAAACTAAACTAAACTAAAAAAAATATTTACAATACTTCTTTTTGTGAGTATCATGTGCAAGAACATCATATCAGCAAAATCAAACTGTTTTCACACTATTAGATAATTCTTTATTTAATTCTTCATGAAAAGCAGTTCAAGACGATTACCAGTATGTTTGTCCACCTAAACAAAATGCATGAACATTTCAAGTACCATTACCGTATGATACGTTAAGGTAATATTAATTCTGATATACTAGTGTGTCCCACTTCAGGATATACCCCCGCGATCAAGGTATGCACAAAGATTCATCGTAGTAGGTGAGTATACTGAATTCATCCGTTTTGATTTTCAACGATAGATAATTGGTGAACAGGTCAGTACTTCCGTACAGCAGAGAGACCAAAATATCTAACGAGGGCTAAGACAAATACCATTTTTGGTACGATTTGTGCATTTAGCACTTATTTTGAATGACTCTCTATGAGAGCTTCTTCATTTTCAGTGTTTTGGCATTTTTAGCTCTTTTAAGATATCCTGGGTGTGTCTAGGTCAGCATGTATCTGGATGCAGCAGAAGGACACCCCTGATATCCCTAGATGAAATAACAGTATAAAGACCCAAAACTTCAGATTTTGGCAATCTATCAACGCAAGATTTAAGGTCATTAAACCATACACCACTGATGTGTTCCCCACTCATACTCAGTTCATTTATGTTTATATCACATTGGTAAGTTGATTATTTCATGCTTTTGCCTACTGGTACATCATATGATGAAGCTGCTATCACACTTAAGCATTTTAGTTCAGTTCGAGTGTGACAGTCTAACTTGCTGATGTACTATCATTTCTTCCTTTTCACACAGTGAAAACTCATTTTTGATTTTCAATTTTTTTATCTTTTTCATTTTTCAATGTTTTTGTATTTTTGATTTTTTTTTTAAATTTTATAACTTACTCCCCCTAAACACACGCACTATCTAAACTCTTTTTGGCTTAGAGGAATTTCTCCCCCTAAATTTTTGTTTTTATGGAGTAAGTTTCAAAAACACAAATTTGAAAACACAAACAAACTCCCACCTTAACCTGACTACAGTTTTTCACATTTTAAGTTTAAAAACAATCAAAATGATCACAGAAGTAAATAGTTCGTTACCCATGTTAACCTACTATTCACCTCAGAAGCTTTACAGGAATAACCACTGTCGAACACATCAACAGTCCTTCTTGGTCATCCTGCACACACTCAACAACTCAGTTAGACATTAGAACCCAAACCTTACCGGTTTTGGGTCGACCATTTAAATCCACATAAGATGCTTCTATCCAATATCCATCACACCTTAATGGTGTCTTGGATCTTAGACCTGTTGATTTAAATAGGTTTTGATTTCCATAAGGTCTTTGGTCCTGAGGGTTCCTATATGTGTTTGGACTATTTGACCTTTGAAAATTTTGATTCCAAGAAGCTTGATTATTATAATTTCTAAAGCCATTGTTATAAAAAGTTCGACCACCAAAATTTTGGTATCGATTTTGATATTGACCTTGACTTCTGAAATTATTTGAACTATAATTGTTCATTCTTGATGAACTGCTTCTAGGTCTCTCATATCTGCCTGGTGGAGATCTAGGCTGAAATCTTAGTTGATTTCTTTGAAAACGTGGAACTTGTGGAGTTCCTTTTTCAGCCTTATCTACACCAACAGCAACATTCTCTGGTTGCTCAGGAGCAGATTTCTTTGGAGAGTTGGACTCTTTCTCCTTTTTATCACCACTCTTCTCTGGTGACTTCTCTCTCTTTCTCTCACTCACTTGTGCTTCATTCTTTTTGTTAGGACAGCAGCTAGCTACATGTCCCTTTGTGTGGCACTTGAAGCACGATCTCTTTTTCGAAGACTTCTTAGTTGAAGCCTTTGAACTAGATTCAGGTTTTGATGATGATGCCTTTGAAGGATTTGGTTCAGTTTGCTTAGTTTCAGAATATTCTTTGTTCTTGTTTTTAGCAAACTCTACATTAGATTCGTTTTCAATAACAGCTGTTTCGTTTTTCATGTCACTCCCATGAACAAAATTAACCTTTTTAACAAAAGTTTGATTATTGGTTTTAGGAGGTGTGTTTATCTTTTTTAAAACAGGTTTGCTGTTATTTATCTTCTTAGCATCATTATCTTCAAACACATTGATGTGGGGTAAAATACACATATTTGTCCCGTGTAAAGTGTATAATTTATGTATTAGTTTTATTTGTTTTTATTTAGTTTTAGTAATATATTACACTATTTTGTATTGGGCCAGGTCCTGGTGCAAATGGAGCGAAAACGAGTAATAATTAAATGACCAGCCAGTTGGGCAGAGTGGGATGCCAGGGACCGAATGAAAATTATAGCCATTTTCCGTGAATAGGCCAAGCCCACTAATCTCTATATTAAAACATTGAAAAGGCTGTATGGTGTAGCCATATTAATGAAGGTTTCATTTGTATAATTGGCAGTGGCCAATTAATAAATTTGTGAAGGAATCGAAGAGGTGTGGACATCAACAGGCAAAAAATGGGTTGCCATATTTTGGGCCATATATACGACAAAAGCAACATTAGAAGGAGGAGATATTATTTTTTGAAGGAAACATAAAATATATACGAATTACTAGAGATAAAAAGAAAAGTCTTTGATGGCAGAGGGGCCAGGCCCACTTGGGTTGCTTTGAAAGAAAAATAGTGGGCTGCCATTGTGGTGGAGAAACCTACGGCTGAAAAAAAAAGAAAGGGTCGATCAGAACATCAGGGAGACGAACGAAGATCATAAAGGACAAAGTCAGCAGCAACTGGGAGTTCTTGGAGCGGTTTTAAGGGCTCGGATCATTGGTTTGAAGATTGGAAGCTGAAGGTATCATCCGGATCGTTCTTACACTATTCGGGTTCCATATTCTTGTTTCCTATTCTTTCAATCATGTTTCTTGTACTTAAAGTTACTCTTGTTTTTATGATTTTCATGATGCTTGGCTAAACTTTTAAACCACCTAGACTTGATGAATGGATTAATATAAAGTTTTTACCGGTTTTGTTATTTGCATGATTGTTATGGGTGATTGTGTTTAGTAAGAGGTTTGATTTAATGATTTGATGTGTATGCATACTTTGAATTGGTTTATTGTTATTACTTGCTTCATATGATTCTTAGTGACGGTCTATATCACAACGTAGAGTCATATTAGGGTTTAGGGTTTCGGTGAGTGTCTATATCACGTTAGAAAACCTTAACTCTTTAGGGAGAATTTGCCAATAACCCCTAGAAGTAACTGATAATAATTTGCTAAGTCTTATTGTTCTACTAGTCCTAATACCTGGGAAGTGAGGGGCTATTGGTAGGTCTTACCCGGCGAATTGCTTTAGATAGGCCTTGGGAAAGGTTATGTCTTGGTTTACCTGTCGGTCTTATTAGTCTATCAAGTCAAATTAATTACTTCAAACTACCCTAGATCTAGGATTGGGAAAGAATAGGTCAACATTAGGGTACTTACACAATAATTAGACAACTGGGAAGGCGTCTAATAACCGGTAGAATTAACGGCCTAGGTAGTGCCACAGGTTTCTCCTTGAGAAGGGTCGAGGGGCCTCGATGGTTCTTAATAGGTTTAGTATTTTAAGATCCCGGTTCCATAACTCGTGCACTTAACTTAATCGGTAATCTCTTAAAAACAATCCAGGATTCTTGTCTAGGTGGTCCCGGTCTCATATAAGAAAAGTCTTCAGTCTTTATTCGTCTTTAGTCTAGCTCTAGTTTAATTTAGTAGTCTAATATAGATTTCCTAGTTTTCCGTAACCCCCCCCCCCCCCCAAAACAATTAAACAAGTTAAGTCGTGTCTGTCAGTGTCTAGTCAGAGTCTAGTCTACGTGATAAATAGAGTCTCGTGGTTCGATATCCGGACTTCCTAGGTTATACTACATTGATCGGTACACTTGCCGATTGTGTGGTTTTAGGTCGAGTCTAGAATTAAAGCTTTTTAGTGTCTAGCTTAGAGAGTCTAATTTAGTTAATTTTAATAGTCTGTTTAGCACACATCAAGTTTTGGCGCCGTTGCCGGGGACTCTTGGTAATCGCGTTTTTTAGCTTTGATTAGACTTAATTGACATAATCTGTGCTACTTGTCTTTTGTTTTGTGTTTTCGTGGTGAGTCTTGTGAGTCTATCTGTGTTCTTTATAGTGAGTCGTAGGAGTCTAATTTTTTGTGTCTTCTATTTTTTTCTGAGGTTTAAATATGTGTGAAATTTGTGGAGGGCCCCATTTTACAGTTAAATGCCCACAATATGAGGGGTCCTCTGCGTATTATTATGCTAACCCCTATGTGCAGCCGCAGACATATTATTCACAGGGGTATTTCTCGTACCAGTATGAGGAACCGTATCAGCAGCCTCAACAGCAAAATTTTGGAGTAAATGAGCAGGACCAGCTGAATAGGATAATGGGGTTGTTAGCTCAACTGGTAGCTACGGATGAGACTACTCATAAAATGTTTCAAGAACATGAAGTCCTGTTTCAAAATCACGAGTCTATACTCTCAGACATTCGATGTTCAGTAGAAGAAATGTCTAGGAAATTAGAAGAAGTAGAAGAAACGGAGAAGAAGGGCATCATTGATTTTGGCTGTGAAGAAGATGAGATTAAGATGCGGTTGGCTAATTGCGGGATAGTGAGAGAGAGTGATTCAGATGACAAGGAAGAACAAGAAGAGTGGCGAATTTACCAAGAATCATTAGTTAATGAAGTAGATGTTGAAGAGGAATTAGAATTAGGTGATTCTTTGGAGAGTATGTTTGATGATGAGATAGAAGTTAAACTAGAGAAAAAAGTGTTAAGTTGGGAAGATGAGTTTTTAGGAGAGTTAGAAGGTTTATCAGAATCTGAACAAGTAGGGGAATTTGATCCATTTAGTGCTTTAGCAAATTTAGAAGCCCCACTAGAAGGTAAACCTGAGAAAATAAGTGAACCCACACCGCACGTAGAAATTAAGTGTGGGGATCTTCCCAAGGAAGTAAAGGAAATGGTGGAAGATAAAAAACCTCATAGCTGGCCCGTGGTAGGGGTAACTGAAGATTCAAGGCCACGGGAGAGGGCAAGAAAGAAAGAACCTGGAAACCGGAGATGGTTCTGGGTCGGAAGATGGGCGAAACAGAAAATGGAGCAATTAAAGTGCAAGCACGACCGCTCTTATCATTACATGCCACGCATCCGGTTCATGCCAGGTAAATTTAAATTCTGGTGGTCTGACCCGTTTCTAATTTTTAAATTCTTTTACAATTCCCCCGTTAAATTTTTAAATGTTTATGAGAAACGGGTGGAATTAAACGGGTTAGACAAGGTTCAAATCAAAGAGAAGCCTCCTGATTAAATTCAAGTGTGGGGAGGTTTTGTAGGGTTTGTATAGAGTCATAGTTTTGTATATTGAGTCTTATTTAGTAGTGTTTGAGTCAGTCTTTTGTTTAGAGTCGGTACTGCTTTGGTTTTTGCTTGTTTTTGTTTATGCAGGTTTGATATGTACCACCCGTACGCAATCTCCATTCGGGTGATTTTGGAGCTGCTTATCAAATTTCAGGCGTTTTCCAAGTGTACTAGTTAGAGTCAAAGCCGATCGCGACCGAAATGCTATACGATCGAGCTGGATTGGACCAGAGTTTTGGAGCATACGCGTTATTTAACCAGCTAAGTCCTTTCCATTTATGCCCTTTGTTTTTATTTCTTATTTATTTTTAGTCTTTTGAGTTAGTTTTCATCCTACATTGAGGGCAATGTAGAGTTTAAGTGTGGGGATGGGAAACTGTCGTTTAGTGTCTAGTTAGTGTGTCGTTTGAGTCAAAAATTTGAAAAAAAATTCAAAAAATCCAAAAAAATTGAAAAATCAGAAAATGTCCATTGAAATAAGAAGTTTGCATTTTTAAACGGAAAATGATAGAAAAGATGAATATTTGCTTGGGTTCGAATAATAATAATAAGAGTTTAAAATAAATCGAGTTTGCGTCTAGTTTGGGATATGTGGATAGGCCCGGGTTTGGTTTTAAGTCCCTTTGAGTTAATATACCTTAATTGTCGGTCTGCTAGTGGGTTCTCGCCTGGGAAATATGGGAAACTAAAACTGCCAATAATAGTATAAGGGGCACCGTTATAAGTTAAAACCGTTAGAGTTTGTGATCTTGCGAAAAAAAAATAGAATAAAAAGTGAGCTAGAAATTAAATGAAAGTAACACAGGTCTATGTAATCCGAGTTGGGGATAGCGACTCTACAGCCGGAATGCCTCTGGGATGTGTGAAATCGACTTGCCGAATAAAAGTACCGAAACCTAAGTAATCTGTGGTTGGGGATAGCGACTCTACAGCCGGAATACCTCTTGGTTAGGGAAAGCATCGTCTAGACTCACGAGAAAAAGAAAAAAAAAGAGCAAAAAGCAAAGCAAAAATAGAAAAAAAAATGGAAAAAAGAAAAAAAATTTGATTGTAAACTCTCTTGGTTTTGATATAAGACGGTTGAGAATTGGTCAAATGATCGTTCTTTTAGTCCTATAAGCTTGAGGTGGGAATAGGTGGACCGTAGATTCTGGTGTGAGACCCTAGGTGGATTGACCGGATTAAAATCACATGATAATGGTTTAGGACCGAATTAAAATCACATGATAAGGGTTTAGGACCGGATTTGGGTTTAAAGGGACAAATATATTCGCAATCGCGGCTAATGCAAGCTTTGATTTTAACAAAATATAAATAATTTTTGACCCGAGTAATTATTTGTCTCTGATTCCGTTGCATAAATTCTTTTTCGAGGACGAAAAAAGGTTAAGTGTGGGGATATTTGATGTGGGGTAAAATACACATATTTGTCCCGTGTAAAGTGTATAATTTATGTATTAGTTTTATTTGTTTTTATTTAGTTTTAGTAATATATTACACTATTTTGTGTTAGGCCAGGTCCTGGTGCAAATGGAGCGAAAACGAGTAATAATTAAATGACCAGCCAGTTGGGCAGAGTGGGATGCCAGGGACCGAATGAAAATTATAGCCATTTTCCGTGAATAGGCCAAGCCCACTAATCTCTATATTAAAACATTGAAAAGGCTGTATGGTGTAGCCATATTAATGAAGGTTTCATTTGTATAATTGGCAGTGGCCAATTAATAAATTTGTGAAGGAATCGAAGAGGTGTGGACATCAACAGGCAAAAAATGTGTTGCCATATTTTGTGCCATATATACGACAAAAGCAACATTAGAAGGAGGAGATATTATTTTTTGAAGGAAACATAAAATATATACGAATTACTAGAGATAAAAAGAAAAGTCTTTGATGGCAGAGGGGCCAGGCCCACTTGGGTTGCTTTGAAAGAAAAATAGTGGGCTGCCATTGTGGTGGAGAAACCTACGGCTGAAAAAAAAAAGAAAGGGTCGATCAGAACATCAGGGATACGAACGAAGATCATAAAGGACAAAGTCAGCAGCAACTGGGAGTTCTTGGAGCGGTTTTAAGGGCTCGGATCATTGGTTTGAAGATTGGAAGCTGAAGGTATCATCCGGATCGTTCTTACACTATTCGGGTTCCATATTCTTGTTTCCTATTCTTTCAATCATGTTTCTTGTACTTAAAGTTACTCTTGTTTTTATGATTTTCATGATGCTTGGCTAAACTTTTAAACCACCTAGACTTGATGAATGGATTAATATAAAGTTTTTACCGGTTTTGTTATTTGCATGATTGTTATGGGTGATTGTGTTTAGTAAGAGGTTTGATTTAATGATTTGATGTGTATGCATACTTTGAATTGGTTTATTGTTATTACTTGCTTCATATGATTCTTAGTGACGGTCTATATCACAACGTAGAGTCATATTAGGGTTTAGGGTTTCGGTGAGTGTCTATATCACGTTAGAAAACCTTAACTCTTTAGGGAGAATTTGCCAATAACCCCTAGAAGTAACTGATAATAATTTGCTAAGTCTTATTGTTCTACTAGTCCTAATACCTGGGAAGTGAGGGGCTATTGGTAGGTCTTACCCGGCGAATTGCTTTAGATAGGCCTTGGGAAAGGTTATGTCTTGGTTTACCTGTCGGTCTTATTAGTCTATCAAGTCAAATTAATTACTTCAAACTACCCTAGATCTAGGATTGGGAAAGAATAGGTCAACATTAGGGTACTTACACAATAATTAGACAACTGGGAAGGCG
The DNA here is from genome assembly GCA_030545235.1 of Helianthus tuberosus. Taxonomy (NCBI): domain Eukaryota; kingdom Viridiplantae; phylum Streptophyta; class Magnoliopsida; order Asterales; family Asteraceae; genus Helianthus; species Helianthus tuberosus. The sequence goes on from CM060415.1 coordinate 219,959, forward strand.
TCTAATAACCGGTAGAATTAACGGCCTAGGTAGTGCCACAGGTTTCTCCTTGAGAAGGGTCGAGGGGCCTCGATGGTTCTTAATAGGTTTAGTATTTTAAGATCCCGGTTCCATAACTCGTGCACTTAACTTAATCGGTAATCTCTTAAAAACAATCCAGGATTCTTGTCTAGGTGGTCCCGGTCTCATATAAGAAAAGTCTTCAGTCTTTATTCGTCTTTAGTCTAGCTCTAGTTTAATTTAGTAGTCTAATATAGATTTCCTAGTTTTCCGTAACCCCCCCCCCCCCAAAACAATTAAACAAGTTAATTCGTGTCTGTCAGTGTCTAGTCAGAGTCTAGTCTACGTGATAAATAGAGTCTCGTGGTTCGATATCCGGACTTCCTAGGTTATACTACATTGATCGGTACACTTGCCGATTGTGTGGTTTTAGGTCGAGTATAGAATTAAAGCTTTTTAGTGTCTAGCTTAGAGAGTCTAATTTAGTTAATTTTAATAGTCTGTTTAGCACACATCACACATCACCTTGACTGGGTGTGAAACTACTTGGTGATGTTGACAGAAAGTCTGTAAACTCATCTTCATCAGGTAAGAAAGAATAGTCATGACTAAGAGGAGGTGGGACTTCATTAAAGCCCTGGAATCCCACACTGGTCTTGTCATTACTTTTCTTTAACCCACCCATCATGTGTTTCATAACAAAAGTAGAGTCCCTGAATTGACCTAATTTCTTTTCAAGTTCAACGATTTTGAGTTGTGCATCTGACAACTCTTTGCATTTTTCAGAAATCTCTTTTGTTTTCTCAGCCATCATGTCATGAGCTAAGTCTATGACTTGAAGTTTTTCATTTAGTTTGCAGGTTAAGGCTTCAATTTCACTTTCATAACCTTTTATCTTCTTCAAGTATGAAGATTCGTTTCTTTTAGTAAAAAAGTTTGATTCTTTGATGTTAGACATCTCGTTTACTAGACTTTGGTTTTGTGTTGACAACCTGTCAACTTCACCCTGTAATTCACGACATTTTAAACACACAGTATTAAATTTTACCTCTTCCTCATGAACTTCTGTAGTTTGATCAGCAACGACCTGTTCAGCTTCACTCTCTTTCTCAACTTCAGCAACGACCTGTTCAACTTTTGTTTCAGCATTCTCCACTTTAGCTTCAGCATCATTCACAGTAGTTTCAGCCTCATCAACAGGCACTATCTCTGCCATATATGCCTGAGTGGCATTCTCTTTATCCTCCAGAAGAGCACTACAATCATATGAACCTTCTCGTGCTGTAGAGCTCAAAGCTTTATTCTTTTTGACATTCGCATCTCCCTGATATCGTTTTTCTAATGCATCCCACATATCCTTTGAATTTGTGTACTTCTTGAAGGTATGCTTGATGCTATCAGGTAAGGACATCTTTATTGCAGCCAAGGCTCTCTTTTCAGCCTCATACATCTTTTTATCATCCTCTTTCATGTTCACATAGTCTGTTCTACGTGGTCTGCCCTCATAATCGTGAGTTGGGTTTGTGTACCCATCTACAATACAGATCCACATGCGTGCATCCTGAGATTCAATGAAGGATTTGAAGCTGTCCTTCCATGTAAGATAATTCTCCACCTTCATCATCTTAGGTGCATTCATATTCATCATGTTCGACATTTTAACGCAACAGACTGGTAAAACCGTACAAATTATCTCCGAAAACTGTGATTTCCAAAGTACGCCGTTAGAATCGTCTCGGAAAGACGAATCCAATGATATATAATGTCAAACACCTGTTTTAGGATTCCAACGGTTCAAACGGTTTACTGTGACGAGTTACGGATAATTTTCCAAATGCGAAACTGTGAAATTTTCCTTACGCAGGCCACGAAAAATTCCACCTTTGTCCGAAATGAACCACACTTGTCCGAAATGAACCACACTTGTCCGAAATGGGACAGTCTGGTCCGAAATCAACTTTAACCGGTCCGAAATGGAGTCTTCAGATCCGAAATGAGACTTTTAGATCCGTAATGAAGTTGTCCGATCCGAAATCAGACCTCTTTATCCGAAATGAACCCCTTACAATCCGTAATGGTCCGTAATCCTTTGATTTATCTGAAATCTGGTCAGTGTTGATCCGGAATGACCACCTTCCGGTCCGAAATGCACCAGTCTGATCCGAAATGATACTCTTTGGTCCGAAATCAACTCAAACTGGTCCGAAATCAGATCAATCTGATCCGTAATGGTCCGTAGTTATTGCTGTTTATCCGTAATGGATGATTTCCTGTCCGAAATCAATCCGAAATGCAGCAAATCTGGTCTGAAATGCTGGTATTTGATCCGAAATGCAAGCCTGTGAATCCGAATTGATCCGAAATGCTTGATTTTGATCCGAAATCAGCAGCAGAACTTAGAAAAGCCATCAAAACACGTCCAAAAACTCCGATTTTCTGCAGAAACCGATTCTGAACCAAGCCAATCTAGAGCCTAACGCTCTGATACCAATTGTAAGTCCCGTGAGCCGTGCGGATCGTAACAGAATCGTCTATCCAACCTAGAGTGCGGAATCCTCTAGATTAGATTTCACAGAAAATGAGTAGAACAAAATCAAGAACACGATACACTTTCAATCCGGTCTTCTATTGATTATCCAACACGAAGTTTACAATCAATTCAAGACCCACAAGAAATCTCCTAGCCACTCTCTATAGATTTCTCCAAATGTCTCCAATGTCTAGAATGTCTCTAAATGTCCAACCTAAACCCTTATGCCAAGCCTTGTTTATATAGGACAAGGATTGCACATGGGCTTTGGTCTGGGCCAGACCATTCTCCAAGCCCATAACACTAAATAACTCCCTAACCAATAATGTTAAGCCCAATACAAAATATCCAAAGACTAAATAAACAAACTATTAAGCTGTTGTCACAAAACATGCACCAACATGCCGTCACTAAACACATTCCTTAAATTGTAGCCATTTGTTGAGTGTTTTTTTTGTGTCTAATTCGCATATATATCACTATTGCCCTTGATTTTCTTGACTGTATATCTCTTAAATGTCAACATATACACGTCTGATTTAGTTTACGAAGATTTTTCAATACCGAGAACCTCGATCAGAGAGTAAAAAAGGCGTAAGGTTCACAATGGTGTAAAATTAAAATGGGATATACCGGGCTAGGATTCGAGTTACAGGAACAAGGGCCAAACCAACCACCCAAGAATGGAATCGTCGAGCAAAAACACTTGACAACCTCCTAGAAGCAGATTTTCTTGCCACCAGACCTTTCTCCATCAATTAGGAATCTGATGCCGTCACTAAACACAATCCTTAATTTGTAGCCATTTGTTGAGTGTTTTTTTTTGTGTCTAATCCGCATATATATCACCATTGCCCTTGATTTTCTTGACTGTATATCTCTTAAATGTCAACGTATACACGTGTGATTTAGTTTACGAAGATTTTTCAATACCGAGAACCTCGATCAGAGAGTAAAAAGGCGTAAGGTTCACAATGGTGTAAAATTAAAATGGGATATACCGGGCTCGGATTCGAGTTACAGGAACAAGGGCCAAACCAACCACCCAAGAATGGAATCGTCGAGCGAAAACACTTGACAACCTCCTAGAAGCAGCTTTTCTTACCACCAGACCTTTCTCCATCAATTAGGAATCTGATGTCGTCACTAAACACATTCCTTAAATTGTAGCCATTTGTTGAGTGTTTTTTTTTGTGTCTAATCCGCATATATATCACAATTGTCCTTGATTTTCTTGACTGTATATCTCTTAAATGTCAACATATACACGTGTGATTTAGTTTACGAAGATTTTTCAATGCTGAGAACCTCGATCAGAGAGTAAAAAAGGCGTAAGGTTCACAATGGTGTAAAATTAAAATTGGATATACCGGGCTAGGATTCGAGTTACAGGAACAAGGGCCAAACCAACCACTCAAGAATGGAATCGTCGAACGAAAACACTTGAGAACCTCCTAGAAGCAGCTTCTCTTGCCACCAGACCTTTCTCCATCAATTAGGAATCTGATGCCGTCACTAAACACATTCCTTAAATTGTAGCCATTTGTTGAGTATTTTTTTTTGTCACACCCCGACCACGTAGAACATACAAAACGTGGCGGAAATGTCGGGGAGTGTTGTAACAGAATTAATCGTTTCAAATCCATGGCAATTAAAGTTTCGTTTCATTAATCAATTATGAGAGTTTACATTGTTTAAACGAGAAACAAAGGGTACATAACATAAGTTAACTAGTTATTGTCTCGTTTGAAGTCGCTAAGGCACGAGTCCATCCTAAATGTAGTATGTATCAACAATCATTGCAAAGCAGTACCTGAAACATGTGTAAAAACGACGTCAGCAAAGAAATGCTGGCGAATACATTGGTTTTGTAGGAGTATCGAAATCATGGCTAGTTTAGACGTTGCAATACTTTATTTAAAAATCTTGTTTTGAAAAGAGTATAATATTGCAACTTAATTAACCAACTCAAATCAAGCGGGTTATAATTTGTAAAACCTTGTAGCCATGACTCTTAACCCAAAAACATTTGTTTTAGTAAATTATTTGAAAAACAATGATAAGTTCTGATGATATGTATAAATAAGAGAATAATGCATGATTAAATGAACAACCATGTAAAATGAGTTTGTATAAGATATGTTGTTTGTAAAACAATGTATTGTGAAAAGTATGTTATTTGTATAAATGTTATATATCTCAAACTGAAATGATTCAAATAACGTTACAGTATGTAATACCATACAAGCACTTATATATAGGAAGTACCAGCGGCGTATCCACCATACTTGTATCATATTACACACGCATCGTTACTTAATCACTTAATCAAACTAAACCAAATCGATAGATAGATAGTACATTAAATATACCTTCGTTGTTTAAAAGAATAGATTTAGATAGTATAGTACAAGTATACTTCGGATTTATAGATAACATATCAAAATATGCTTTGGATGTGATAAATAACATATTAAACTATGTTTTTGTTTAGTAAATAACATATCAAAATATGCTTTGGATGTGATAAATAACATATTAAACTATGTTTTTGTTTAATAAATAACATATCAAAATATGCTTTGGATGATTAACAAAAATATATGTTGGTTTTGTACAATACCACACATGAGAGTATATCAAAATATACTTTAATAGTGTGATTTGAGAATTCAATCAGACCTGGTGCATCAAGATACACCTTTGAGACTATAGAAATACCACAAAGGCAATTCCTATTTGGATGGAGCAACAAATTGGTTTCAGACATTCCATGACAACAGGAATGGGGTGTCAAATCCTATAGCGCTATATCATACTAACAATCGGTCTGGTGAACATAAAATAAGTACAATTCAACAATTTATTTTATGTTCTTTGAGAAAACAATGTTTAAATAATAGATAGTCATTCAATTTGTCAATAGATAAGTAATAACATGTATAATCAATTATACTTTTGGAAAACACGAAAGTAACAGATAGGTACACATGCTTCACCCCAAAACAGTTTAGAAAAACAGTAAAAGAGGGGAATAATGTACTCGCCTGAGATTGCTCAGATGTCTAAAGATAATTACCAAGTAATGCTAGAGATCTCGGAATATCAAACGGCACCTAACATAGGTAACTACATTAATAAACCGGACCTAAATCGGATGATTGGATAGAATAAGGGTTTGTAAACCAAACGAGTGTAGAGACTCGTGTCATTTGGTTTAACAAAGCCTACATACTAAATGAAACCTAACATAATTGTTTACGACCCATTACGACCCGTTTAGGTAGCTTATGCTACTTTAACGCGTCGTGCGCGTGAAACGCGTTCGGACCGCCTAACTAGCCCTATGACAAGTGTTATATGCCTAAACATATTACATAATCAGTTATGTGACAAAGGTTTAGGTTACATATGCTTAATTACCAATTATACATGAAAAGGGTATTCTGGTAATTTACCTAAGGCATATAAACTACCTATCATACAACTATTTAAACGATGTGACCATAGGGTATAACCTCGGAAGGTTATTCCCTACCTACTATGGTCACCTAATGTATTTGGTCGGATCCTAATGATCGACCAAACTGGGTCGGGTTCGAGGTATAAGCGATTTATTAGATCGCTTACCCTACGACCCTAGACAACGTGGTAATCAGTAGGCATAGTCCCAAGGGACTATGACCATCGTGATTACAATCACGTTGCGAAGTTCTAGCGAACTTCGCATTGACCATTACTGGTCAACGCTGAAAGTCAAACAAAGTTTGACTTTCTGACTCGAAAAGCAGTAAAATAAGGAGAAGAACGAAAGAATACTTACTCGGGGTCCCCGAATGCTAATCCCGATCCAAGTAACTCAGGTATGAAACGAAGGTTCCAACTTAGAGCTCAAATGATCAGATTTGTGGGTTTTGAAGCAATGGGGGGGTGGGTATTTATAGAAAAAGTAGAGCCGCTAGGATCGTTTCTTGAATATCATGCCACGATCCGAGCCGTACACTTGTCACAAAGGTTATGGAGCCACATATGCTCCTTAACTTAGTGACTAAGTAACTTAAAACATGTGGTTAAGGATCAATTGGTTGCAACTTGTATTTAAAACACATAATCTGGTCCAGATCATGCAGTCGCGTAGCGCGACGGGTAGGCCCTTAGGGCTCGCGCTACGCTACTGCCTCCCCTGAATCAGAAAGTTTGCAAATTGGCAGCAATGGTCCCTGCACGTGTTTAAGGCCTTTTTCGATGCGTTTGAACCCCGTTAACCTCATTTCAAGGCTCTAAAATGAAGTTAAAGTATGGGGAACTCAAAACATGCTCAAAAATATGCCGAAGGTTGGTTCGTTTGGCCGTACGAACACGATGTTCGCTTAATTACGACGGAATGCGCATAAGCGCGAAAAACGATCCAAATGACGCGACGAATGGATTTTTCTTATGGCGAACACTAAAATATAATATAGTCATGCTTACATAAATTTTTGGATGTCCAGATGTATTCAGAACGTAAGTTATGCGTGAAAATGCAAACTTGTGCACTTTTTGACACTTTTAGTCCCTGAATGACACAAAAGTTTATTTTAGCATACCGAACACCTCAAAGCCTATTTCTAAGCTATGTGAAGGATATTTATGGTATGTTTAACTTATGGTCATGCTCTGGAATGTCTGTTACAGTTCAAATTGGCATACTTTCGCAGTTTGTCAAATTTAGTCCCTGTAAGCGATTTAACTTGATTTTTGCCATACCAAAGCCTTTAAAACTTATTTCTAAGTTATGTAAAGGTTATTTAAGGTATGTTAAACCTATTTCACTATTCCGGAGTGTTCGTTGAATTAAACTGGTTATATTTACGCATCAGAGCGCGTATAACCTTCTAGAAAGCGATTTAAAGCTTAAAATCAAACAAGAGTTGATATGTGCAAATGATACACATATTTTTTTTTTTTTTTTACAAATCCCAAGTATGAAATACAATATTTCATTGGTTTGGCATTTGTTTGACGGGTGAAGTGACACAGGTGTTACAGTCTCCCATACTTTAGGAAATTTCGTCCCGAAATTTAATTCTAGAGGAAACTTGTGAAGACAGCTGTGACAATTTCGCCTTCTAATAGATCCATTGAACCCTTAAGTAATACTCTGGGTCATGTTAGGACTCTTAGCGAATTTGTTAACCTTCAAAGTGAATTCCTTGTAGTAGTAAAACATGGAATTTTTTTTGAACTACGGACAGAAGAACGTTTCTTATGAAAACTTATCATTTGAAACTGTGTGTGTGATAGAGATCAGAATTGGGAAGTGTGAGAATAAATGACATCGGTCAAAGTCCGAGACTTCTCCCGTATCATTATTCTCGTCACTTTAGGTCTTAACACATGACAAAACTTCTTGTGGTTTCTGTGCACTGAATTCCATAATTATGTAGGCCTCCATAATTACGTAATCTCTTGCACAGTCCGCACAGTCCATTTCATAATGCATAGAGGAAAAAAAAATCAATTGAATAAACATGAAGCGACTTGACTAGATCACCAAAGGATCTTTTTAACTAAATCAACGAACGATCTTTTTAACTAGATCAACATATGATCTTCTTAACTAGACCGTCGTACGATCTCCTTAAATAGACCACTTAAGGGATCTTTTCAATTATATCATCACATGATATTTCTAATCAGATTTTCAAAATCAATCTGTTTAACCAGACCACTCAAGGGGTCCAATTTTAGAATAGTACTTTAAAACCCAAGGGACTTGACTATAACGTAGAAGTCCATTAAGGATTTAAGATAATAACTTTGGATATCCTATTATGAATCTCTCATATGAAATATAAAAGATTCTACAAGGATTTGGATGGATCACATACAACCACAAAACATGTAAGAAAACACATAAGCACAAAATTAGTTAACTTGATTCTTTAATTTGTTATCTTTGGGCATGGATATTTAAAGCACACTAGAAATCCAATTCATGAATTTCATTTGGTACTTTAATCATTTCCAAGGATCCATCTATAAAGATAGAAGGATTCTCAACAAGAGTTTGGCTTTGTTTCTTAAAAGAAACGAGTGTTTAAGGTTCTAGGAGAGATCACAAGTGATCATAAAATGACAAAACCATACGAGTAGTTTGTCTTTGGGTTGACATCATAAGGTTGTATCAAACATTCACACAATCGTATCAGTTTTGTAAAAAATAAAAATGACGAATTTTTATTTATATTACAACTGACTTGTCTTTAAACATCATAAGATAACAACCAAGGGAAAATAACAAAACACTAGTTGTTCATTGCTGCATCATTGATGTTAAACGCTCATCCTCGCGCCGGAGGTGCGTTAACAAGCCTTGGGCAATTGTTCCTGTAATGGGTAAGGTCACCGCAGTTATAACATGACCCCGGAGGGAACCGTGCTTGAACAGCAGCAGGGTTTACAGCAGCTTGATTTGCATAGCGACAAACATTGATCAAATGTCCCAACCGTCCACAGTGGGTACATTTGTGACACTGCTCTTGCGCTAGATGATGACGGTTGCACTTGTTGCACAAAGGTGCAGTACCAACATAGTTTTGCCTTTTGCGAGGTTGTGCTGGCTGGTTTGGTGCAACCTGTTTGTCTTGAGCAGTTACAGCGCAGTTCTGAGAGGCTTTGCGCTTCTTCTTCTTGGACACCTCAGCATTTTCTTCCTTTGGTTCCACATGAGCAGTCTTGTCAGATGGTCTTGGGTCGCCTTTTCGAAACAGCTTTTTCTTTCTGATGTGGGATTCAGTTAGTGTGGCAGACAGTTCAATGGCTTGTCTGACAGTAGTAGGGTTACTGCCAGTAACAATATCCTGAACTAAGTCAGGAAGACCATCAGTATATTTCTCGATCGCCTTATCCACAGGAGTAACCATTGCAGGGCACAAAAGGCTCAATTCTTCAAAACGGTCAGTATAGGCTCGATGCTCGCCACTGTCTTGCTTCAAATCATCAAACTCCCTCTCCAAAGCTCGCAGTTCATGACGAGGGCAAAACTCCTTCATCATAAGAGCCCTAAGCTCAGCCCAAGTCTGTGCTAATGCAACCTCAGCACCGCGATCTCTCATCACCCCGTTCCACCATGTAAGAGCCCTCTTCTGAAACACACTTGAAGAAAACTCGACCTTACGATTTTCAGGACACAGAACATGACGGAAGGTATTCTCAATGCTCTCGAACCACTGAAGAAGCCCAGTTGCTCCCTCAGAACCACTAAATTTGAGCGGTTTTGCCGAGTTGAAACTCTTGAAATTGCATGGAGCATTGTTGTTGTTGATGGTTTGCATCATTTGAGCATAAAGATTTGGGAAGGCAACAGCCATTTGCTGTGCAATGATTTCCGCCAGTTCGGTATTATCCATCTGATTGTCGCGTCGAGGAGGCATTCTAAAAGAGGAAACATGAAAGGAAACGAGTGAGAGAATTTAGACGAAAAGAATGAGATGAAACAAATCTGATGAAAGCAAGGATAGTGGTCATTTGTTCGCATTACAAAGCAAACAAACTACACACAGTGACTAATCAAAGTAAATGGGTCAAAAATAATGTATCACGAAGACATGCTCGCCTATAAGTGAACACTCATCCCAAGAATTCCCAGGTAAGCACAACTGGTCTCGCGTCTGATGAGATATATACGAAGTGCTTGCCTAGACAGAAAACCCAGAATACAGGCATTCACCCTTCCAGTTTGCACATGTTCACATTATTTAAAACCCAAAACCTTGACGAGATTTTGAAAATTCAAAGGGGTTCAAAACCATATAACAGAGGGTTCAAAACCTTACAATAGAGGGTTCAAAACCTTGTAATAAATCATCCTAGAACAGATGATTAATTTTCAAAGCGGTTTTGAAATTTATGTTCTTGTTGTGATTGTCGCCTAAGGATAGGTGACGGTATTGTTTTATGACTAAACGCAAGTAAACTCGCGTTAGGGTCCTAAGAAGGTTATAGACTAGGTCAAAGCATTACTAATAACCTAATTCCCTATAACCATTGGCTCTGATACCATCTTTTCTGTCACACCCCGACCACGTAGAACATACAAAACGTGGCGGAAATGTCGGGGAGTGTTGTAACAGAATTAATCGTTTCAAATCCATGGCAATTAAAGTTTCGTTTCATTAATCAATTATGAGAGTTTACATTGTTTAAACGAGAAACAAAGGGTACATAACATAAGTTAACTAGTTATTGTCTCGTTTGAAGTCGCTAAGGCACGAGTCCATCCTAAATGTAGTATGTATCAACAATCATTGCAAAGCAGTACCTGAAACATGTGTAAAAACGACGTCAGCAAAGAAATGCTGGCGAATACATTGGTTTTGTAGGAGTATCGAAATCATGGCTAGTTTAGACGTTGCAATACTTTATTTAAAAATCTTGTTTTGAAAAGAGTATAATATTGCAACTTAATTAACCAACTCAAATCAAGCGGGTTATAATTTGTAAAACCTTGTAGCCATGACTCTTAACCCAAAAACATTTGTTTTAGTAAATTATTTGAAAAACAATGATAAGTTCTGATGATATGTATAAATAAGAGAATAATGCATGATTAAATGAACAACCATGTAAAATGAGTTTGTATAAGATATGTTGTTTGTAAAACAATGTATTGTGAAAAGTATGTTATTTGTATAAATGTTATATATCTCAAACTGAAATGATTCAAATAACGTTACAGTATGTAATACCATACAAGCACTTATATATAGGAAGTACCAGCGGCGTATCCACCATACTTGTATCATATTACACACGCATCGTTACTTAATCACTTAATCAAACTAAACCAAATCGATAGATAGATAGTACATTAAATATACCTTCGTTGTTTAAAAGAATAGATTTAGATAGTATAGTACAAGTATACTTCGGATTTATAGATAACATATCAAAATATGCTTTGGATGTGATAAATAACATATTAAACTATGTTTTTGTTTAGTAAATAACATATCAAAATATGCTTTGGATGTGATAAATAACATATTAAACTATGTTTTTGTTTAATAAATAACATATCAAAATATGCTTTGGATGATTAACAAAAATATATGTTGGTTTTGTACAATACCACACATGAGAGTATATCAAAATATACTTTAGTAGTGTGATTTGAGAATTCAATCAGACCTGGTGCATCAAGATACACCTTTGAGACTATAGAAATACCACAAAGGCAATTCCTATTTGGATGGAGCAACAAATTGGTTTCAGACATTCCATGACAACAGGAATGGGGTGTCAAATCCTATAGCGCTATATCATACTAACAATCGGTCTGGTGAACATAAAATAAGTACAATTCAACAATTTATTTTATGTTCTTTGAGAAAACAATGTTTAAATAATAGATAGTCATTCAATTTGTCAATAGATAAGTAATAACATGTATAATCAATTATACTTTTGGAAAACACGAAAGTAACAGATAGGTACACATGCTTCACCCCAAAACAGTTTAGAAAAACAGTAAAAGAGGGGAATAATGTACTCGCCTGAGATTGCTCAGATGTCTAAAGATAATTACCAAGTAATGCTAGAGATCTCGGAATATCAAACGGCACCTAACATAGGTAACTACATTAATAAACCGGACCTAAATCGGATGATTGGATAGAATGAGGGTTTGTAAACCAAACGAGTGTAGAGACTCGTGTCATTTGGTTTAACAAAGCCTACATACTAAATGAAACCTAACATAATTGTTTACGACCCATTACGACCCGTTTAGGTAGCTTATGCTACTTTAACGCGTCGTGCGCGTGAAACGCGTTCGGACCGCCTAACTAGCCCTATGACAAGTGTTATATGCCTAAACATATTACATAATCAGTTATGTGACAAAGGTTTAGGTTACATATGCTTAATTACCAATTATACATGAAAAGGGTATTCTGGTAATTTACCTAAGGCATATAAACTACCTATCATACAACTATTTAAACGATGTGACCATAGGGTATAACCTCGGAAGGTTATTCCCTACCTACTATGGTCACCTAATGTATTTGGTCGGATCCTAATGATCGACCAAACTGGGTCGGGTTCGAGGTATAAGCGATTTATTAGATCGCTTACCCTACGACCCTAGACAACGTGGTAATCAGTAGGCATAGTCCCAAGGGACTATGACCATCGTGATTACAATCACGTTGCGAAGTTCTAGCGAACTTCGCATTGACCATTACTGGTCAACGCTGAAAGTCAAACAAAGTTTGACTTTCTGACTCGAAAAGCAGTAAAATAAGGAGAAGAACGAAAGAATACTTACTCGGGGTCCCCGAATGCTAATCCCGATCCAAGTAACTCAGGTATGAAACGAAGGTTCCAACTTAGAGCTCAAATGATCAGATTTGTGGGTTTTGAAGCAATGGGGGGGTGGGTATTTATAGAAAAAGTAGAGCCGCTAGGATCGTTTCTTGAATATCGTGCCACGATCCGAGCCGTACACTTGTCACAAAGGTTATGGAGCCACATATGCTCCTTAACTTAGTGACTAAGTAACTTAAAACATGTGGTTAAGGATCAATTGGTTGCAACTTGTATTTAAAACACATAATCTGGTCCAGATCATGCAGTCGCGTAGCGCGACGGGTAGGCCCTTAGGGCTCGCGCTACGCTACTGCCTCCCCTGAATCAGAAAGTTTGCAAATTGGCAGCAATGGTCCCTGCACGTGTTTAAGGCCTTTTTCGATGCGTTTGAACCCCGTTAACCTCATTTCAAGGCTCTAAAATGAAGTTAAAGTATGGGGAACTCAAAACATGCTCAAAAATATGCCGAAGGTTGGTTCGTTTGGCCGTACGAACACGATGTTCGCTTAATTACGACGGAATGCGCATAAGCGCGAAAAACGATCCAAATGACGCGACGAATGGATTTTTCTTATGGCGAACACTAAAATATAATATAGTCATGCTTACATAAATTTTTGGATGTCCAGATGTATTCAGAACGTAAGTTATGCGTGAAAATGCAAACTTGTGCACTTTTTGACACTTTTAGTCCCTGAATGACACAAAAGTTTATTTTAGCATACCGAACACCTCAAAGCCTATTTCTAAGCTATGTGAAGGATATTTATGGTATGTTTAACTTATGGTCATGCTCTGGAATGTCTGTTACAGTTCAAATTGGCATACTTTCGCAGTTTGTCAAATTTAGTCCCTGTAAGCGATTTAACTTGATTTTTGCCATACCAAAGCCTTTAAAACTTATTTCTAAGTTATGTAAAGGTTATTTAAGGTATGTTAAACCTATTTCACTATTCCGGAGTGTTCGTTGAATTAAACTGGTTATATTTACGCATCAGAGCGCGTATAACCTTCCAGAAAGCGATTTAAAGCTTAAAATCAAACAAGAGTTGATATGTGCAAATGATACACATATTTTTTTTTTTTACAAATCCCAAGTATGAAATACAATATTTCATTGGTTTGGCATTTGTTTGACGGTTGAAGTGACACAGGTGTTACATTTTTGGTGTCTAATCCGCATATATATATATCACCATTGCCCTTGATTTTTTTGACTGTATATCTCTTAAATGTCAACATATACACGTGTGATTTAGTTTACGAAGATTTTTCAATGCCGAGAACCTTGATCAGAGAGTAAAAAAGGCGTAAGGTTCACAATGGTGTAAAATTAAAATGGGATATACCGGGCTAGGAATCGAGTTATAGGAACAAGGGCCAAACCAACCCCCCAAGAAGGGAATCGTCGAGCGAAAACACTTGACAACCTTCTAGAAGCAGCTTTTCTTACCACCAGACCTTTCTCCATCAATTAGGAATCTGATGCTGTCACTAAACACATTCCTTAAATTGTAGCCATTTGTTGAGTGTTTTTTTTTGTGTCTAATCCGCATATATATCACCATTGCGCTTGATTTTCTTGACTGTATATCTCTTAAATGTCAACATATACACGTGTGATTTAGTTTACGAAGATTTTTCAATGCCGAGAACCTCGATCAGAGAGTAAAAAAGGCGTAAGGTTCACAATGGTGTAAAATTAAAATGGGATATACCGGGCTAGGATTCGAGTTACAGGAACAAGGGCCAAACCAACCACCCAAGAATGGAATCGTCGAGCGAAAACACTTCACAACCTCTTAGAAGCAGCTTTTCTTGCCACAAGACCTTTCTCTATCAATTAGGAATCTGATGCCGTCACTAAACACATTCCTTAAATTGTAGCCATTCGTTGAGTGTTTTGTTTTGTGTCTAATTCGCATATATATCACTACTGCCCTTGATTTTCTTGACTGTATATCTCTTAAATGTCAACATATACACGTCTGATTTAGTTTACGAAGATTTTTCAATATCGAGAACCTCGATCAGAGAGTAAAAAAGGCGTAAGGTTCACAATGGTGTAAAATTAAAATGGGATATACCGGGCTAGGATTCGAGTTACAAGAACAAGGGCCAAACCACCAACCCAAGAATGGAATCGTCGAGCGAAAACACTTGACAAGCTCCTAGAAGCAGCTTTTCTTGCCACCAGACCTTTCTCCATCAATTAGGAATCGGATGCCGTCACTAAACACAATCCTTAAATTGTAGCCATTTGTTGAGTGTTTTTTTTTTGTGTTTAATCCGCATATATATTACCATTGCCCTTGATTTTCTTGACTATATATCTCTTAAATGTCAACATATACACGTGTGATTTAGTTTACGAAGATTTTTCAATACCGAGAACCTCGATCAGAGAGTAAAAAAGGCGTAAGGTTCACAATGGTGTAAAATTAAAATGGGATATACCGGGCTCGGATTCGAGTTACAGGAACAAGGGCTAAACCAACCACCCAAGAATGGAATCGTCGAACGAAAACACTTGACAACCTCCTAGAAGCAGCTTTTCTTACCACCAGACCTTTCTCCATCAATTAGGAATCTGATGTCGTCACTAAACACATTCCTTAAATTGTAGCCATTTGTTGAGTGTTTTTTTTTTGTGTCTAATCCGCATATATATCACAATTGCCCTTGATTTTCTTGACTGTATATCTCTTAAATGTCAACATATACACGTGTGATTTAGTTTACGAAGATTTTTCAATGCTGAGAACCTCGATCAGAGAGTAAAAAAGGCGTAAGGTTCACAATGGTGTAAAATTAAAATGGGATATACCGGGCTCGGATTCGAGTTACAGGAACAAGGGCTAAACCAACCACCCAAGAATGGAATCGTCGAACGAAAACACTTAACAACCTCCTAAAAGCAGCTTTTCTTACCACCAGACCTTTCTCCATCAATTAGGAATCTGATGTCGTCACTAAACACATTCCTTAAATTGTAGCCATTTGTTGAGTGTTTTTTTTTGTGTCTAATCCGCATATATATTACCATTGCCCTTGATTTTCTTGACTATATATCTCTTAAATGTCAACATATACACGTGTGATTTAGTTTACGAAGATTTTTCAATACCGAGAACCTCGATCAGAGAGTAAAAAAGGCGTAAGGTTCACAATGGTGTAAAATTAAAATGGGATATACCGGGCTAGGATTCGAGTTACAAGAACAAGGGCCAAACCACCAACCCAAGAATGGAATCGTCGAGCGAAAACACTTGACAAGCTCCTAGAAGCAGCTTTTCTTGCCACCAGACCTTTCTCCATCAATTAGGAATCGGATGCCGTCACTAAACACAATCCTTAAATTGTAGCCATTTGTTGAGTGTTTTTTTTTGTGTCTAATCCGCATATATATTACCATTGCCCTTGATTTTCTTGACTATATATCTCTTAAATGTCAACATATACACGTGTGATTTAGTTTACGAAGATTTTTCAATACCGAGAACCTCGATCAGAGAGTAAAAAAGGCGTAAGGTTCACAATGGTGTAAAATTAAAATGGGATATACCGGGCTCGGATTCGAGTTACAGGAACAACGGCTAAACCAACCACCCAAGAATGGAATCGTCGAACGAAAACACTTGACAACCTCCTAGAAGCAGCTTTTCTTACCACCAGACCTTTCTCCATCAATTAGGAATCTGATGTCGTCACTAAACACATTCCTTAAATTGTAGCCATTTGTTGAGTGTTTTTTTTTGTGTCTAATCCGCATATATATCACAATTGCCCTTGATTTTCTTGACTGTATATCTCTTAAATGTCAACATATACACGTGTGATTTAGTTTACGAAGATTTTTCAATTATGAGAACCTCGATCAGAGAGTAAAAAAGGCGTAAGGTTCACATTGGTGTAAAATTAAAATTGGATATACCGGGCTAGGATTCGAGTTACAGGAACAAGGGCTAAACCAACCACTCAAGAATGGAATCGTCGAGCGAAAACACTTGACAACCTCCTAGAAGCAGCTTTTCTTACCACCAGACATTTCTCCATAAATTAGGAATCTGATGCCGTCACAAAACACATTCCTTAAATTGTAGCTATTTGTTGAGTGTTTTTTTTGGTGTGTAATCCGAGTATATATCACCCTTTCCCTTGATTTTCTTGACTATATATCTCTTAAATGTCAACATATACACGTGTGATTTAGTTTACGAAGATTTTTCAATACCGAGAACCTCGATCAGAGAGTAAAAAAGGCGTAAGGTTCACAATGGTGTAAAATTAAAATGGGATACACCGTGCTCGGATTCGAGTTACAGGAACAAGGGCTAAACCAACCACCCAAGAATGGAATCGTCGAACGAAAACACTTGACAACCTCCTAGAAGCAGCTTTTCTTACCACCAGACCTTTCTCCATCAATTAGGAATCTGATGTCGTCACTAAACACAATCCTTAAATTGTAGCCATTTGTTGAGTGTTTTTTTTTGTGTCTAATCCGCATATATATTACCATTGCCCTTGATTTTCTTGACTATATATCTCTTAAATGTCAACATATACACGTGTGATTTAGTTTACGAAGATTTTTCAATACCGAGAACCTCGATCAGAGAGTAAAAAAGGCGTAAGGTTCACAATGGTGTAAAATTAAAATGGGATATACCGGGCTCGGATTCGAGTTACAGGAACAAGGGCTAAACCAACCACCCAAGAATGGAATCGTCGAACGAAAACACTTGACAACATCCTAGAAGCAGCTTTTCTTACCACCAGACCTTTCTCCATCAATTAGGAATCTGATGTCGTCACTAAACACATTCCTTAAATTGTAGCCATTTGTTGAGTGTTTTTTTTTGTGTCTAATCCGCATATATATCACAATTGCCCTTGATTTTCTTGACTGTATATCTCTTAAATGTCAACATATACACGTGTGATTTAGTTTACGAAGATTTTTCAATGCTGAGAACCTCGATCAGAGAGTAAAAAAGGCGTAAGGTTCACAATGGTGTAAAATTAAAATGGGATATACCGGGCTCGGATTCGAGTTACAGGAACAAGGGCTAAACCAACCACCCAAGAATGGAATCGTCGAACGAAAACACTTCACAACCTCCTAGAAGCAGCTTTTCTTGCCACCAGACCTTTCTCCATCAATTAGGAATCGGATGCCGTCACTAAACACAATCCTTAAATTGTAGCCATTTGTTGAGTGTTTTTTTTGTGTCTAATCCGCATATATATTACCATTGCCCTTGATTTTCTTGACTATATATCTCTTAAATGTCAACATATACACGTGTGATTTAGTTTACGAAGATTTTTCAATACCGAGAACCTCGATCAGAGAGTAAAAAAGGCATAAGGTTCACAATGGTGTAAAATTAAAATGGGATATACCGGGCTAGGATTCGAGTTACAAGAACAAGGGCCAAACCACCAACCCAAGAATGGAATCGTCGAGCGAAAACACTTGACAAGCTCCTAGAAGCAGCTTTTCTTGCCACCAGACCTTTCTCCATCAATTAGGAATCGGATGCCGTCACTAAACACAATCCTTAAATTGTAGCCATTTGTTGAGTGTTTTTTTTTTTGTGTCTAATCCGCATATATATTACCATTGCCCTTGATTTTCTTGACTATATATCTCTTAAATGTCAACATATACACGTGTGATTTAGTTTACGAAGATTTTTCAATACCGAGAACCTCGATCAGAGAGTAAAAAAGGCGTAAGGTTCACAATGGTGTAAAATTAAAATGGGATATACCGGGCTCGGATTCGAGTTACAGGAACAAGGGCTAAACCAACCACCCAAGAATGGAATCGTCGAACGAAAACACTTGACAACCTCCTAGAAGCAGCTTTTCTTACCACCAGACCTTTCTCCATCAATTAGGAATCTGATGTCGTCACTAAACACATTCCTTAAATTGTAGCCATTTGTTGAGTGTTTTTTTTTTGTGTCTAATCCGCATATATATCACAATTGCACTTGATTTTCTTGACTGTATATCTCTTAAATGTCAACATATACACGTGTGATTTAGTTTACGAAGATTTTTCAATGCTGAGAACCTCGATCAGAGAGTAAAAAAGGCGTAAGGTTCACAATGGTGTAAAATTAAAATTGGATATACCGGGCTAGGATTCGAGTTACAGGAACAAGGGCCAAACCAACCACTCAAGAATGGAATCGTCGAGCGAAAACACTTGACAACCTCCTAGAAGCAGCTTTTCTTACCACCAGACATTTCTCCATAAATTAGGAATCTGATGCCGTCACAAAACACATTCCTTAAATTGTAGCTATTTGTTGAGTGTTTTTTTTTTGGTGTGTAATCCGAGTATATATCACCCTTTCCCTTGATTTTCTTTTCTGTATATCTCTTAAATGTCAACATATACACGTGTGATTTAGTTGACGAAGATTTTTCAATGCCGAGAACCTCGATCATAGAGTGAAAAAGGCGTAACGTTCACAATGGTGTAAAATTAAAATGTGAAATACCGGGCTAGAATTCGAGTTACAGGAACAAGGGCCAAACCAACCACCCAAGAATGGAATCGTCGAGTGAAAACACTTGACAACCTCCTAGAAGCAGCTTTTCTTACCACCAGACTTTTCTCCATCATTTAGGAATCTGATGCCGTCACTAAACACATTCCTTAAATTGTAGCCATTTGTTGAGTATTTTTTTTTGGTGCCTAATCCGCATATATATATCACAATTGCCCTTGATTTTCTTGACTGTATATCTCTTAAATGTCAATATATACACGTGTGATTTAGTTTACGAAGATTTTTCAATGCCGAGAACCTCAATCAGAGAGTAAAAAAGGCGTAAGGTTCACAATGGTGTAAAATTAAAATGGGATATACCGGGCTAGGATTCGAGTTACAGGAACAAGGGCC
Source organism: Helianthus tuberosus (assembly GCA_030545235.1). Taxonomy (NCBI): domain Eukaryota; kingdom Viridiplantae; phylum Streptophyta; class Magnoliopsida; order Asterales; family Asteraceae; genus Helianthus; species Helianthus tuberosus. The sequence goes on from CM060415.1 coordinate 239,771, forward strand.
AAACCAACCACCCAAGAATGGAATTGTCGAGCGAAAACACTTGACAACCTCCTAGAAGCAGTTTTTCTTGCCACCAGACCTTTCTCCATCAATTAGGAATCTGATGTCGTCCATAAACACATTCCTTAAATTGTAGCCATTTGTTGAGTGTTTTTTTTTTGTGTCTAATCCGCATATATATATCACCATTGCCCTTGATTTTTTTGACTGTATATCTCTTAAATGTCAACATATACACGTGTAATTTAGTTTACGAAGATTTTTCAATGCCGAGAACCTCGATCAGAGAGTAAAAAGGCGTAAGGTTCACAATCGTGTAAAATTAAAATGGGATCTACCGGGCTAGGAACTGAGTTACAGGAACAAGGGCCAAACGAACCACCCAAGAATGGAATTGTCGAGCGAAAACACTTGACAACCTCCTAGAAGCAGCTTTTTTTGCCACCAGACCTTTCTCCATCAATTAGGAATCTGATGCCGTCCATAAACACATTCCTTAAATTGTAGGCATTTGTTGAGTGTTTTTTTTGGTGTCTAATCCGCATATATATCACAATTTCCCTTGATTTTCTTGACTGTATATCTCTTAAATGTGAACATATACACGTGTGATTTAGTATACGAAGTTTTTTCAATGCTGAGAACCTCGATTTGAGAGTAAAAAAGGCGTAAGGTTCACAATGGTGTAAAATTAAAATGGGATATAACGGGCTAGGATTCTAGTTACAGGAACAAGGGCCAAACCAACCACCCAAGAATGAAATCGTCGGGCGAAAGCACTTGACAACCTCCTAGAAGCAGCTTTTCTTACCACCAGACCTTTGTCTATCAATTAGGATTATGATGCCGTCACTAAACACATTCCTTAAATTGTAGCCATTCGTTGAGTGTTTTTTTTGGTGTCTAATCCGCATATATATCACAATTGCCCTTGATTTTCTTGACTGTATATCTCTTAAATGTCAACATATACACGTGTGATTTAGTTTACGAAGATTTTTCAATGCCGAGAACCTCGATCAGAGAGTAAAAAAGGCGTAAGGTTCACAATGGTGTAAAATGAAAATGGGATATATCGGGCTAGGATTCGAGTTACAGGAACAAGGGCCAAACCAACCACCCAAGAATGGAATCGTCGAGCGAAAACACTTCACAACCTCTTAGAAGCAGCTTTTCTTGCCACGAGACCTTTCTCTATCAATTAGGAATCTAATGCCGTCACTAAACACATTCCTTAAATTGTAGCCATTTGTTGAGTGTTTTTTTTGTCTAATTCGCATGTATATCATTATTGCCCTTGATTTTCTTAACTGTATATCTCTTAAATGTCAACATATACACGTGTGATTTAGTTTACGAAGATTTTTGAATACCGAGAACCTCGATCAGAGAGTAAAAAAGGCGTAAGGTTCACAATGGTGTAAAATTAAAATGGGATATACCGGGCTAGATTCGAGTTACAGGAACAAGGGCCAAACCAACCACCCAAGAATGGAATCGTCGAGCGAAAACACTTGACAAACTCCAAGAAGCACCTTTTCTTGCCACCAGATCTTTCTCCATCAATTAGGAATCTGATGCCGTAACTAAACACATTCCTTAAATTGTAGCTATTTGTTGAGTGTTTTTTTTGTGTCTAATCCGCATATATATCACCATTTCCCTTGATTTTCTTGACTGTATATCTTTTAAATGTCAACATATACACGTGTGATTTAGTTTACGAAGATTTTTCAATGCCGAAAACCTCAATCAGAGAGTAAAAAAGGCGTAAGGTTCACAATGGTGTAAAATTAAAATTGGATATACCGGGCTAGGATTCGAGTTACAGGAACAAGGGCCAAACCAACCACCCAAGAATGGAATCGTCGAGCGAAAACACTTGACAACCTCCTAGAAGCAGCTTTTCTTGCCACCAGACCTTTCTACGTCAATTAGGAATCTGATGCCGTCACTAAACGCATTCCTTAAATTGTAGCCATTTGTTGAGTGTTTTTTTTGTGTCTAATTCGCATATATATCACCATTGCCCTTAATTTTCTTGACTGTGTATCTCTTAAATGTCAAAATATACACGTGTGATTTAGTTTTCGAAGATTTTTCAATGCCGAGAACCTCGATCAGAGAGTAAAAAAGGCGTAAGGTTCACAATGATGTAAAATTAAAATGGGATATACCGGGCTAGGATTCTAGTTACAGGAACAAGGGCCAAACCAACCACCCAAGAATGGAACCGTCGAGTGAAAACACTTGACAACCTGCTAGAAGCAGCTTTTCTTACCACCAGACCTTTCTCCATCAATTAGGATTCTGATGCCGTCACTAAACACATTCCTTAAATTGTAGCCATTTGTTGAGTTTTTTTTTTGTGTCTAATCCGCATATATATCACCATTGCCCTTAATTTTCTTGACTGTATATCTCTAAAATGTCAACATATAAACGTGTGATTTAGTTTACGAAGATTTTTCAATGCCGATAACCTGGATCAGAGAGTAAAAAAGGCGTAAGGTTCACAATGGTGTAAAATTAAAATGGGATATACCGGGCTAGGATTCGAGTTACAGGAACAAGGGCCAAACCAACCACCCAAGAATGGAATCATCAAGCGAAAACACTTGACAACCTCTTAGAAGCAGTTTTTTCTTGCCACGAGACCTTTCTCCATCAATTAGGAATCTGATGCCGTCACTAAACACATTCCTTAAATTGTAGCCATTTGTTGAGTGTTTTTTTTTTGTGTCTAATCCGCATAAATATCACCATTGCCCTTGATTTTCTTCACTGTATATCTCTTAAATGTCAACATATACACGTGTGATTTAGTTTACGAAGATTTTTCAATGCCGAGAACCTCGATCAGAGAGTAAAAAAGGTGTAAGGCTCACAATGGTGTAAAATTAAAATGGGATATACCGGGCTAGGATTCGAGTTACAGGAACAAGAGCCAAACCAACCACCCAAGAATGGAATCGTCGAGCAAAAACACTTGACAACCTCCTAGAAGCAGCTTTTCTTACCACCAGAACTTTCTCCATCAATCAGGAATCTGATGCCGTCACTAAACACATTTCTTAAATTGTAGCCATTTGTTGAGTGTTTTTTTTGTGTCTAATCCGCATATATATCACCATTGCCCTTGATTTTCTTGACTGTATATCTCTTAAATGTCTACATATACACGTGTGATTTAGTTTACGAAGATTTTTTAATGCCGAGAACCTCGATCAGAGAGTAAAAAACGCGTAAGGTTCACAATGGTGTAAAATTAAAATGGGATATACCGGGCTAGAATTCGAGTTACAAGAACAAGGGCCAAACCAACCACCCAAGAATGGAAACTTCGAGCGAAAACATTTGACAACCTACTAAAAGCAGCTTTTCTTACCAACAGATCTTTCTCTATCAATTAGGAATCTGATGCCGTCACTAAACAGATTCCTTAAATTGTAGCCATTTGTTAAGTGTTTTTATTTTTGGTGTCTAATCCGCATATATATCACCATTGCCCTTGATTTTCTTGACTGTATATCTCTTAAATGTCAACATGTACACGTGTGATTTAGTTTACGAAGATTTTTCAATGCCGAGAACCTCAATCAGAGAGTAAAAAAGGCGTAAGGTTCACAATGGTGTAAAATTAAAATTGGATATACCGAGCTAGGATTCGAGTTACAGGATCAAGGGCCAAACCAACCACCCAAGAATGGAATCGTCGAGCGAAAACACTTGACAACCTCCTAGAAGCAGCTTTTCTTGCCACCAGACCTTTCTACGTCAATTAGGAATCTGATGCCGTCACTAAACGCATTCCTTAAATTGTAGCCATTTGTTGAGTGTTTTTTTGTGTATAATTCGCATATATATCACCATTGCCCTTAATTTTCTTGACTGTGTATCTCTTAAATGTCAAAATATACACGTGTGATTTAGTTTACGAAGATCTTTCAATGCCGAGAACCTCGATCAGAGAGTAAAAAAGGCGTAAGGTTCACAATGGTGTAAAATTAAAATGGGATATACCGGGCTAGGATTCTAGTTACAGGAACAAGGGCCAAACCAACCACCCAAGAATTGAACAGTCGAGCGAAAACACTTGACAACCTCCTAGAAGCAGCTTTTCTTACCACCAGACATTTCTCTATCAATTAGGATTCTGATGCCATCACTAAACACATTCCTTAAATTGTAGCCATTTGTTGAGTGTTTTTTTTTTGTGTCTAATCCGCATATATATCACCATTGCCCTTAATTTTCTTGATTGTATATCTCTAAAATGTCAACATATAAACTTGTGATTTAGTTTACGAAGATTTTTCAATGCCGAGAACCTTGATCAGAGAGTAAAAAAGGCGTAAGGTTCACAATGGTGTAAAATTAAAATGGGATATACCGGGCTAGGATTCGAGTTACAGGAACAAGGGCCAAACCAACCACCCAAGAATGGAATCATCAAGCGAAAACACTTGACAACCTCTTAGAAGCAGTTTTTTCTTGCCACGAGACCTTTCTCCATAAATTAGGAATCTGATGCCGTCACTAAACACATTCCTTAAATTGTAGCCATTTGTTAAGTGGTTTTTTTTTGTGTCTAATCCGCATATATATCACCATTGCCCTTGATTTTCTTCACTGTATATCTCTTAAATGTCAACATATACATGCGTGATTTAGTTTACGAAGATTTTTCAATGCCGAGAACCTCGATCAGAGAGTAAAAAAGGTGTAAGGCACACAATGGTGTAAAATTAAAATGGGATATACCGGGCTAGGATTCGAGTTACAGGAACAAGGGCCAAATCAACCACCCAAGAATGGAATCGTCGAGCAAAAACACTTGACAACCTCCTAGAAGCAGCTTTTCTTACCACGAGACATTTCTCTATCAATCAGGAATCTGATGCCGTCACTAAACACATTTCTTAAATTGTAGCCATTTGTTAAGTGTTTTTTTTTTGGTGTCTAATCCTCATATATATCACCATTGCCCTTGATTTTCTTGACTGTATATCTCTAAAATGTCAACACATACACGTGTGATTTAGTTTACGAAGATTTTTCAATGCCGAGAACCTTGATCAGAGAGTAAAAAAGGCGTAAGGTTCACAATGGTGTAAAATTAAAATGGGATATACCGGGCTATTATTCGAGTTACAGGAACAAGGGCCAAACCAACCACCCAAGAATGGAATCATCAAGCGAAAACACTTGACAACCTCTTAGAAGCAGTTTTTTCTTGCCACAAGACCTTTCTCCATCAATTAGGAATCTGATGCCGTCACTAAACACATTCCTTAAATTGTAGCCATTTGTTGAGTGGTTTTTTTTGTGTCTAATCCGCATATATATCACCATTGCCATTGATTTTCTTGACTGTATATTTCTTAAATGTCAACATATACACGTGTGATTTAGTTTACGAAGATTTTTCAATGCCGAGATCCTCGATCAGAGAGTAAAAAAGGTGTAAGGCTCACAATGGTGTAAAATTAAAATTGGATATACCGGGCAAGGATTCGAATTAGAGGAACAAGGGCCAAACCAACCACCCAAGAATGGAATCGTCGAGCGAAAACACTTGGCAACCTCCTAGAAGCAGCTTTTCTTACCACCAGACCTTTCTCCATCAATCAGGAATCTGATGCCGTCACTAAACACATTTCTTAAATTGTAGCCAGTTGTTGAGTGTTTTTTTTGGTGTCTAATCCGCATATATATCACCATTGCCCTTGATTTTTTTGACTGTATATCTCTTAAATGTCTACAAATACACGTGTGATTTAGTTTACGAAGATTTTTCAATGCCGAGAACCTCGATCAGAGAGTAAAAAAGGCGTAAGGTTCACAATGGTGTAAAATTAAAATGGGATATACCGGGCTAGAATTCGAGTTACAAGAACAAGGGCCAAACCAACCACCCAAGAATGGAATCTTTGAGCGACAACACTTGACAACCTCCTAAAAGCAGCTTTTCTTACCACCAGACCTTTCTCTATCAATTAGGAATATGATGCCGTCACTAAACACATTCCTTAAATTGTAGGCATTTGTTGAGTGTTTTTATTTTTGGTGTCTAATCCGCATATATATCACCATTGCCCTTGATTTTCTTGAATGTATATCTCTTAAATGTCAACATGTACACGTGTGATTTAGTTTACGATGATTTTTCAATGCCGAGAACCTCGATCAGAGAGTAAAAAAGGCGTAAGGTTCACAATGGTGTAAAATTAAAATGGGATATACCGGGCTAGGATTCGAGTTACAGGAACAAGGGCCAAACCAACCACCCAAGAATGGAATCGTCGAGCGAAAACACTTTACAACCTCCTAGAAGCAGCTTTTCTTACCACCAGACCTTTCTCCATCAATTAGGAATCTGATGCCGTCACTAAACACATTCCTTAAATTGTAGCCATTTGTTAAGTGTTTTTTTTTGTGTCTAATCCGCATATATATCACCATTGCTCTTGATTTTCTTGACTGTATAACTCTTAAATGTCAACATATACACGTGTGATTTAGTTTACGAAGATTTTTCAATGCCGAGAACCTCTATCAGGGAGTAAAAAAGGCGTAAGATTCACAATGGTGTAAAATTAAAATGGGATACACCTGGCTAGGTTTCGAGTTACAGGAACAAAGGCCAAACCAACCACCCAAGAATGGAATCGTCAAGCGAAAACACTTGACAACCTCCTAGAAGCAGCTTTTCTTACCACCAGACCTTTCTCCATCAATCAGGAATCTGATGCCGTCACTAAACACATTTCTTAAATTGTAGCCATTTGTTGAGTGTTTTTTTTGGTGTCTAATCCGCATATATATCACCATTGCCCTTGATTTTCTTGACTGTATATCTCTTAAATGTCTACAAATACACGTGTGATTTAGTTTACGAAGATTTTTCAATGCCGAGAACTCGATCAGAGAGTAAAAAAGGCGTAAGGTTTACAATGGTGTAAAATTAAAATGGGATATACCGGGCTAGAATTCGAGTTACAAGAACAAGGGCCAAACCAACCACCCAAGAATAGAATCTTCGAGCGAAAACACTTGACAACCTCCTAAAAGCAGCTTTTCTTACCACCAGACCTTTCTCTATCAATTAGGAATCTGATTCCGTCACTAAACACATTACTTAAATTGTAGCCATTTGTTGAGTGTTTTTATTTTTGGTGTCTAATCCGCATATATATCACCATTGCCCTTGATTTTCTTGACTGTATATCTCTTAAAAGTCAACATGTACACGTGTGATTTAGTTTACGAAGATTTTTCAATGCCGAGAACCTCGATCATAGAGTAAAAAAGGCGTAAGCTTCCCAATGGTGTAAAATTAAAATGGGATATACCGGGCTAGGATTCGAGTTACAGGAACAGGGGCCAAACCAACCACCCAAGAATGGAATCGTCGAGCGAAAACACTTGACAACCTCCTAGAAGCAGCTTTTCTTACCACCAGACCTTTCTCCATCAATTAGGAATCTGATGCCGTCACTAAACACATTCATTAAATTGTAGCCATTTGTTGAGTGTTTTTTTTGTGTCTAATCCGCATATATATCACAATTGCCCTTGATTTTCTTGACTGTATATCTCTTAAATGTCAACATATACACGTGTGATTTAGTTTACGAAGATTTTTCAATGCAGAGAACCTCTATCAGAGAGTAAAAAAGGCGTAAGGTTCACAATGGTGTAAAATTAAAATAGGATAAACCAGGCTAGATTTCGAGTTACAGGAACAAGGGCCAAACCAACCACCCAAGAATGGAATCGTCGAGCGAAAACACTTGACAACCTCCTAGAAGCAGCTTTTCTTACCACCAGACCTTTCTCCATCAATTAGGAATCTGATGCAGTCACTAAACACATTCCTTAAATTGTAGCCATTTGTAGAGTGTTTTTTTTGGTGTCTAATCCGCATATATATCACCATCGCCCTTGATTTTCTTGACTGTATGTCTCTTAAATGTCAACATATACACGTGTGATTTAGTTTACGAAGATTTTTCAATGCCGAGAACCTTGATCAGAGAGTAAAAAAGGTGTAAGGTTCACAATGGTGTAAAATTAAAATGAGATATACCGGGCTAGGATTCGAGTTACAGGAACAAGGGCCAAACCAACCACCCAAGAATGGAATCATCAAGCGAAAACACTTGACAACCTCTTAGAAGCAGTTTTTTCTTGCCACGAGACCTTTCTCCATAAATTAGGAATCTGATGCCGTCACTAAACACATTCCTTAAATTGTAGCCATTTGTTGAGTGGTTTTTTTTTTGTGTCTAATCCGCATATATATCACCATTGCCCTTGATTTTCTTCACTGTATATCTCTTAAATGTCAACATATACACGTGTGATTTAGTTTACGAAGATTTTTCAATGCCGAGAACCTCGATCAGAGAGTAAAAAAGGTGTAAGGATCACAATGGTGTAAAATTAAAATGGGATATACCGGGCTAGGATTCAAGTTACAGGAACAAGGGCCAAACCAACCACCCAAGAATGGAATCGTCGAGCAAAAACACTTGACAACCTCCTAGAAGCAGCTTTTCTTACCACGAGACATTTCTCCATCAATTAGGAATCTGATGTCGTCACTAAACACATTCCTTAAATTTTAGCCATTTGTAGAGTGTTTTTTTGTTCTCTAATCCGCATATATATCACCATTGCCCTTGATTTTCTTGACTGTATATCTCTAAAATGTCAACATATACACGTGTGATTTAGTTTACGAAGATTTTTCAATGCCGAGAACCTCGATCAGAGATTAAAAAAGGCGTAAGGTTCACAATGGTGTAAAATTGAAATGGGATATACCGGGCTAGGTTTCGAGTTACAGGAACAAGGGCCAAACCAACCACCCAAGAATGGAATCGTCCAGCGATAACACTTTACAACCTCTTAGAAGCAGTTTTTTCTTGCCACCAGACCTTTCTCCATCAATTAGAAATCTGATGCTGTCACTAAACACATTCCTTAAATTGTAGCCATTTGTTGAGTGTTTTTTTTTGTGTCTAATCCGCATATATATCACCATTGCCTTTGATTTTCTTGATTGTATGTCTCTTAAATGTCAACATATACACGTGTGATTTAGTTTACGAAGATTTTTCAATGACGAGAACCTCGATCAGAGAGTAAAAAAGGCGTAAGATTCACAATGGTGTAAAATTAAAATGGGATACACCTGGCTAGGTTTCGAGTTACAGGAACAAGGGCCAAACCAACCACCCAAGAATGGAATCGTCGAGCGAAAACACTTGACAACCTCCTAGAAGCAGCTTTTCTTACCCCCAGACCTTTCTCCATCAATTAGGAATCCGATGCCGTCACTAAACACATTCCTTAAATTGTAGCCATTTGTTGAGTGTTTTTTTTGTGTCTAATCCGCATATCTATCACCATTGCCCTTGATTTTCTTGACTGTATATCTCTTAAATGTCAACATATACACGTGTGATTTAGTTTACGAAGATTTTTCAATGCCGAGAACCTCTATCAGAGAGTAAAAAAGGCGTAATGTTCACAATTGTGTAAAATTAAAATAGGATATACCGGGCTAGGATTCGAGTTACAGGAACAAGGGCAAAACCAACCACCCAAGAATGGAATCTTTGAGCGAAAACACTTGACAACCTCCTAAAAGCAGCTTTTCTTACCACCAGACCTTTCTCTATCAATTAGGAATCTGATGCCGTCACTAAACACATTCCTTAAATTGTAGCCATTTGTTGAGTGTTTTTATTTTTGGTGTCTAAGCCGCATATATATCACCATTACCCTTGATTTTCTTGACTGTATATCTCTTAAATGTCAACATGTACACGTGTGATTTAGTTTACGAAGATTTTTCAATGCCGAGAACCTCGATCAGATAGTAAAAAAGGCGTAAGGTTCACAATGGTGTAAAATTAAAATGGGATACACCTCGCTAGGTTTCGAGTTACAGGAACAAGGGCAAACCAACCACCCAAGAATGGAATCGTCGAGCGAAAACACTTGACAACCTCCTAGAAGCAGCTTTTCTTACCACCAGACCTTTCTCCATCAATCTGGAATCTGATGCCGTCACTAAACACATTTCTTAAATTGTAGCCATTTGTTGAGTGTTTTTTTTTTGGTGTCTAATCCGCATATATATCACCATTGCCCTTGATTTTCTTGACTGTATATCTCTTAAATGTCTACAAATACACGTGTGATTTAGTTTACGAAGATTTTTCAATGCCGAGAAATCGATCAGAGAGTTAAAAAGGCGTAAGGTTCACAATGGTGTAAAATTAAAATGGGATATACCGGGCTAGAATTCGAGTTACAAGAACAAGGGCCAAACCAACCACCCAAGAATGGAATCTTCGAGCGAAAACACTTGACAACCTCCTAAAAGCAGATTTTCTTACCACCAGACCTTTCACTATCAATTAGGAATCTGATTCCGTCACTAAACACATTCCTTAAATTGTAGCCATTTGTTGAGTGTTTTTTTATTTTTGGTGTCTAATCCGCATATATATCACCATTGCCCTTGATTTTCTTGACTGTATATCTCTTAAATGTCAACATGTACACGTGTGATTTAGTTTACGAAGATTTTTCAATGCCGAGAACATCGATCAGAGAGTAAAAAAGGCGTAAGGTTCACAATGGTGTAAAATTAAAATGGGATATACCGGGCTAGGATTCGAGTTACAGGAACAAGGGCCAAACCAACCACCCAAGAATGGAATCGTCGAGCGAAAACACTTGACAACCTCCTAGAAGTAGCTTTTCTTACCACCAGACCTTTCTCCATCAATTAGGAATCTGATGCCGTCACTAAACACATTCCTTAAATTGTAGCCATTTGTTGAGTGTTTTTTTTGTGTGTCTAATCCGCATATATATCACAATTGCCCTTAATTTTCTTGACTGTATATCTCTTAAATGTCAACATATACATGTGTGATTTAGTTTACGAAGATTTTTCAATGCCGAGAACCACTATCAGAGAGGAAAAAAGGCGTAAGGTTCACAATGGTGTAAAATTAAAATCGGATATACCGGGCTAGATTTCGAGTTACAGGAACAAGGGCCAAACCAACCACCCAAGAATGGAATCGTCGAGCGAAAACACTTGACAACCTCCTAGAAGCAGTTTTTCTTACCACCAGACCTTCCTCCATCAATTAGGAATCTGATGCCGTCATTAAACACATTCCTTAAATTGTAGCCATTTGTAGAGTGTTTTTTTTTTGTCTAATCCGCATATATATCACCATTGCCCTTGATTTTCTTGACTGTATGTCTCTTAAATGTCAACATATACACGTGTGATTTAGTTTACGAAGATTTTTCAACGCCGAGAACCTCGATCAGAGAGTAAAAAAGGCGTAAGATTCACAATGGTGTAAAATTAAAATGGGATACACCTGGCTA